>VZRX01012521.1:0-43822 GCA_013398075.1 Notiomystis cincta
AAATAAAATAAAATAAAATCTTCCAATACTTCTCCCTTTTTAACAAAGGTAAGGTAAAGTCCTTACTGTCTCCAAACCTTCTTCTTTTTGTCATGTTCTTTGTAACTTCACCACTCTTTTCAGGAGAGATTTTTACAGTAGATGCTTCTTCCCTGTTTCTTTAGATTTCTAACCCATCAGTTCAACTGCACAGGATCTTGGTGAGGTGGAATGTTCTCTGAAATGTAGGGCCTTTTTTAAAAAAGTATTTGTTTGTATTTCAAAGTAACTGAACAGCAATGTCTCCAGCTAGACAATCACTGATGGAAGACTATTATTCTAGAGCTCAGTCTTAAACAATTGTTTTAAAAAATATTTTAAAAATTGAGTATTCTCAGTAAATTGTGCAGCTCATGACTTTCACAAAGTTACCATTATTACTTTCAGAGCATCTCTCTTTAAATAATAAAGATGCCATGAGAAGATGATCCTCAGAACAAGCAAAGTGCAATTACAGAGTGAACTAACTAAAAGGCCAGGATAAACAGAGGCAGAGGGCACATCAGAGAGAAAGGAAAAATTTTTCTATTTATATATGGAAAGGAGAAAAGAGAGAAATATATAAAACTTTTTTATTTATATATGGAAAGGAGAAAAGAGAGGAATATATAAAAATATTCTGGATCATTGAATAGATTTGTTGCAGCATTTTTGTTTATACTGATTTTTTTCTAAGCTCAAAAAGAAAGAGGCTACTATACTGCATAATCCTGGGCACGTGCAGTGTTCAAATAAAAAATGAACAAGATCTCACAATCTGTGGTTGGAGGAATTCAACTGTTATTGTTATATGGAGAAGAGAAAGGGCTGGACAAATTTTGGCATGGTTTGAAACATTAATATCTTACCCTGATGTTGCTAGTTGTCTTCTTGCATGTTTGTATGTCACCTTCTTCCAAGAATTAATATCTGACATTTAGTAGAAAATAACCCCCATAGGTTACTTTGAACTGAAATGAAAATTATATTAATGTAACTGAAAACAGAAGAAACATTTGAACATTGTTATTAGGGAAATACTTGTCTTTCTGTCAGTAAGTCTCATCCATATGGATGCATTTTTAAGCAGTTAAATTTTCTCTCAGAGTTGAAGGAACCCAAATATGTGTTCATACCTTGCATGATGCCTGTCATTAAATTCACCCATACACCTGGTGGTCTGTAGAACTAATAAACTATCTGCTCTCTCCCTGTTTCCATCATGAATTACTGTCAAATCTACTTTCTTGCACTTTGAAAGGAGTTAAAATATACATGAAGTACAAAAAATAGCCAGGAAAAAATATAGTCCTTAGAAAAAATGAGCATTGCATGATGGGTTGGCCCTGAGTAGCAGCCAAGCACACAGAGGCACTCACTCACTCACTCACTCACTCACTCACTCACTCACTCACTCACTCACTCACTCACTCACTCACTCACTCCTCACCTTCCAGCAGAACAGGGGAGAAAATAGGAAGAACAAGAGAAAGATTGTGATTCAAAATAAACCACTCGGCAGTGACTATTATGAGCAAAACAGACATGGCTAGGGAAATTTAACTTAATTTACAATATGTAATTACTGTTTCACATATTGGGAAACAAAAATGATAAACATTTGAATATCAAGGGCTGGAATGGGTGCATCTGCTCTGGTGTGGGCTTGTCCATGGGCTTCAGCTGCCTTGGGGGTGTCCAAGCACAAATACCTCCTCTGGCCTTGTTACTTTTTGTAATTTCTGAAATACGATTTCACTGCATCACTGCAAACTTCTCAGATTGGTTCAGAGGCAACATCAGCTCCACTGCTGGACTGAGCTGTGTCCTGCCCTGGGTCCATTTGGGTGGCTGGAACTGGCTGTGTCTGGACCAGGGCTGTCCCTAACTTCCTCCCTCAGAGGTCAGTCATTAGGATGCCCACCCAAACATGCCATTTAGCAACATGTTGCAGAGCATCAGCTCCTGTGAAGTCATGCTTTGGAGACCAATTCTTTTGCTTGTGAGAAGGGTGTGGCAGCTCTTGGGAGACCAATGTTCTCCTCAAGAATAAAGTTGAACTGCAGGGTATGGCTTGCCAGAACATGAGTCTCAGCTCATTTGGTCTTGAGCAAAGCCTCATGCAGGCTACAGCAGTGGTCCTGTAGTCCATGAGGACCTGAACACAAGCAGAGGAGTTGAGTGTTAATGGAACTGGAGACACAATGTACTCTGCAGAGTTCAAGAGCTGGCCTGACTGCCAGATAGCCCTGGTTAGCCTGGCTGGCACCAGGGGTGAGGTGGCCTTTGTTCCCCTCTAGTATTAAGACAATCTACAGCTGTGTTCAATCTGCCATCGATCGGAAGGTTATGAAGTTCAATGCAAAGCTGTTGGTGGAGATTGAAGTCTGTTACTGACAGGAAAAACTGGTATAGCCAGTGTCCTTAGGGTGAGTAGATGCATATTTATGCAAACAAATGGTATTTTTGCAACAGTTATTCTATCAGAGTTGCTCTGTGCCAACCCATGAGCAGGAGCCCATTAATGCTCTGCAGAAACAAAGTACATTCCAAAATGAGTTGCTGTGCAAAAGTGGAGTGCAGGACCCATTTTTCCAAGAAGCTGAGAGATAAAAGGTAATTAGCAGCTGCAATAATTAACTGTGTTAGCTCTTTAAGACCACAATCAAACATTCACTCAAGCCTCGTGGATTCACAAGTCAGTGTAGCCAGGGCAGCACAGACTGTGCAATGAGTGCTGCATGGAGAGTTGGAGCAGTCTCTGTTTCTTACTCTTGGGCTCCAAAAGACCAGGAGGAGCCATGGAGTAGTCTTTTGGTATGGGTTCAGATCAATATATGCCATTGACAGACATCTTTGTTGTTTTGTCCCACAGGTTAGGGGGGAAAAGCCTAAGAAACTCCTTAGAAAATCAGTTTCAGAGTAGCTAATTTTAGAGTAATTGGTGTCGTGAAAGTGATGAGAAACAAACTTCTTTATTAAAGATTCTTCCTTACAAGGCCTTACTAAAACTAAGAATTTAAAAACTGAATTCCACCAAAATACATATTTTAAGTAGTTGATACTGAAACTATGTATAGAAACTTTATTAACTTTCCGTGAAGCTTTAGTTCAAGTAATCCTGCACCTAAAACTTTGTCAAAAAAAAAAAAAAGGCTCCTGTACTTTGCAGAATCAATATAAAATGTTTTTTAAAAAGAAGTGGCATGTGGATAAATGCATGTGATTCAAATTCTTTATGTACCTAACTGAAGTTATTAATAAGCACTTGTCTCATAGAATGAAAATCTTTAAACAAAGATTAAACAGGAAGACCATGGAATAAAAATTAACAGCATTGGTCTAAGTCATTTATTACAGGAAGGAAAATCCTAGCTTAAGATTTAGAGGATTGAATCCACCTTTACTGGGCCAATGAAAAGAATAAATTCAAAGGAATATCAATACTTTGGCTCAGAAAGCAGTGTTTGGTCCACAGCTCCACTGCTTGTTATCTTTTTTTGTCCACGACACATATTCTTGAGATGAGCTGACTTTATTCCAATTTGGGGACATTTTAGAGTAACTTCTTACTTTCTACAAGCATGAGCTTGGCAGGTGTCAAGCAGAAAAGAATGAGCTCAAAGACCTATTCTCTGCTACCAGCCCTGAGACTTTATAAGAGACACCAGACTTAGGAACGTCAGATGCCTGTCTAAATAATTGACAACTACAATGAAGTGAGGGCAAAAGTCATTCCCAAGTAGACTATATTTAAAACTGCTAACCTGAGAAGGATTCATAGTCTAGGGAACGTGTCTGAGCTTCATCCTAAAAACCCTGCTCTGTGTTTCCAAATTCAGTCATAGGTTGTGGAACAACTTTAAATGAGAGATTTCCTGAGCCAGTTGCTGCACAAAACTGGCTGTATGGAAAGTTACACTACTAATGAAAACACAGTATCCTATGTCACATTATGGGAAAGCTGATTTAGAAACCATCTGCAGTCACACAAAACTTCTAGGCAGACTTACACATTGAAAGGAATTAGCGTCATTTTGATTTGAGGTTGTGATTTGCTCAGAAGTCAATCAAGAGCTAGATTAGCTGAGGATGGAATGTTAAATTACAGTCAATACATAGACAGATGGAACAAGACCACAAGAGCCAAAGGGTCTGGTGGTTGTGTGCCAAACTGCTAAATGGGCACCAAGTTCAGGGGCCAAATTCTTCCCCTGACCCTGCCCAAGTTGGTGGGAGCAGTATGTCTACGTTGCAAGGCAGAGCATTTGACAAGGATTTATTTCTGCAAAGGAATCTTTCTTGTGTTATTTACACGTATTGTTTGGTACTGTTGTGGTTTTTGTTTTGTTTGGGGTTTTTGTTGTCATAGTTGTTGTTGTTGTTGTTTTTAATAAGTCTGTAAAGATGCAGAATATTGAGAAAAGATATATTGAATGAAATCCTGTTTTCACTAAAGTCATTGGGAAAATTCCTATTGACTTCCCCAGGGTCAGCTTCACTCTGCAGTGCAGTCCCTTGTATATCCTTGCTTGGTGACACCCAAATAAAATGTGCTTTGCTTACAAATCTAAACTTTTTTTTAAGCTGTTAGCTCTTTCAGCTCAGCATGGTAGATGAAATACAAGCTGTGCTCTTCTCTGTATCTCCTATTATTACCTGTCATAAAGAATCCACAATTAGGGTTTAGCTGGCAATTTTGCTGCTGATATACAAGGCAGATAAAAATCCAGATTTTTTTCCCAAATCTGTTTTAGCTCTGTGTTACCTATACAATACCTTGTGGTAGTGGTGAAACAGTAAGCAAATATTTACCTTAATCTACATTGCCAGGTAAGAAGCCAAATGAAACAGGTGGGATGGATTCTCACCCAGTAGAAAATTGATATACTCCACAATGTTGCTGTCAACGACTTTTCACAATCTTCCAGTTTGGTTTACTGTGGCAGCTATTCCAGTGTACCAGATATTGGCAAACGTTTCTGAATTACTTCAGGGACAGCATGATCAAATCTTTGAGATCTGACACCAGTTCCTGCAGACACACACAGGAAGAAGCTGATAAAATAAAATATTTTTTCAAACAAATGTGACTTTAAAGAACACAAATGAAAGAGCAGTAGTCAATACCACAGTATTGGCATTTCTAAAATACCACAGTAATCTGTTGAAAGACTTTTACCTCTAAGGGGAGAGAAATGGAAGATGAGAGAGGATCAGTAGGAATGAGTAGGCAACAAGATATGATACTATGAGTATGAAGAAGAACTATTTTTTTTGCAGATTTTCCAGTGGAGCAGGAAATGTCTTGTACCTAACTAAGGATTTTAAGTAAGGCCATTTCTTTTTGTGTGGAAAACTAGTTTTCAACTTGTGTGATGAATAGACAAACTCGTTGGCCTAACCCTTAATCCCTATAGCTGTGGAAAAGAAATAGTATGATAATTTGTGGAAGGTGTAAGAAGCACTTTCTTTTTTGAATGACATCGGGAGAAATGCTTCTAACTTGATTTCTTTCCTCTTGGAACAAAGTCAAGTTAAAATATTTTATTTTGCCAAGAACATCAACATCAAGTTAACAGTTAATAGAGAGTAATTTCACATTCATCCACAAAAAAAATAAATGGAAAACAAGACGTCTAATAGGAAATAAAACAAATATGTAATATTTTTAATTAAAAATATTACCAAAATAAAGTACTTTCTATGTAGTTTATATTTCTCAAAAGAATGGTTCTCTTAAAATTATTTAACCCTGACTATTTATAGACATTGTTTGTTCTCCTCTTGTTTCTTTTTGCATTACTGTTCCAATAATTTCAAATTGTGATTTATGGTTGTATGGCAACACAAAGGGCTGAAGCCAGTGACATCTATTAAAATAGCCTGTGTCATAGATTATGCTGTATTTCCCTCATCCGGAGGCATTTTCCTGTGATCTCTTTGAATTAATTTAATTTGAAAAATGTTGTTCTGGAGTTAAAGTACAATGAATAATAGTCATTTGTTTTGGAAACTGAAAAACAAGAAATAACTTCAGTCCTTTTTGTGAATATACTAATTGTTTTGTTTATTTAAATTAAGAAAACTGTATGCCTACAGACATGTTATGAATTCTCAGGACTGTGCCGCATTTTCTCTGCCCAGCAGCAAAGATTAACAAAACATAATCTGTAGTTAATGTTTCTTTTCACACACTTTTGTAAATGGAGAGCAAAGAAATTTAAACCAAAAGTCATTCTTTTATTTCCAAATATGGAAAATCTGACTTAGTGTTTCTCCAGTTAACTGAAGACCTTTATGCTCTTGAAACAAGAGGGGAAGTCAGGGACATGAGCTGTCCTCAAGAGCCCAGGTGGTTATTGTGAAGCACCTCGCAAGGAATCTTACAGCTTAAACAGTTGGGGACCTTCCTTTTCATGAGGATACAGGCTCTGGGCTCAAGCACCACCATAACCACACAATATTGTGCCTTAGGCTGGCATGACAGCCAGATCCTACTGATTCAGAGCTGGAGTGACAACACTTACTGCTTTCTTCCACGACAACAAACGGCGCTGGAGCGAGGCACGGCGCTGACACGTAACCAGAACCAGTCCCCAAGAAAGGGCATCCTTGAAATCAAACCACACAAAAAGAAAAGCACAAGGATTAGTTCTGTTTTACAAATGGGAAATGTTATTTCCAGGGAACAACAGATTCTTATTTAATAGGTTCCAAACTTAATGGCAAGCAAATATTCTGATTCCAATATATACTTAAATCTCTCTATGCTGCTCTGGGAATGTAGGTGTTATACATGAGCATGTGGTGTAGAAATTACTTACCTTGTCACAGAAGCACTTCCTCTCCTTTTTACATCTGCTGATGACACACTAGTTTCAGCTACATGTTCCTAACTTATAGTAATATAAGGAAATAGTAAGTATATCTGGATGAGGCTTTTTTCTTATTTAAGTATTACTATGAATTTGGCTTGGTATATCACCAGCCTTGTAGATTTTAATCTGGTGAATGTTTTCTGGTTTGGAGTTTGGTTTTTTCCCAAGTTATAGCACCGTGTTTTGGTTTGGTTTTGGTTTGTTTTTCTTTAAAAATATTAAATAGACAGGGCCATATGGAAATAATTTACCTGTGCTTGCATGCTAGGAAGATATCAGTAAAATGTTTGTTTAGATTGTATACAAGTAACTAAATTTGGTTGTCATATTTAAATTATTTGAATGCTTAACCAGGGCAATCATATTCTTCTCTGTGAAAATTTTCCTTCAAAATCAGTAACCAGAAAGAGGAACATCAAAAAATATGAAGCAGTGATAAAAAAAAAATGATATAAAAAGAATATCTCCTGTAAAAACCTGATTTTTTTTCCTATATCCTTCAGATTCCCTATCTTGGTTTGTAATCTGTATCTACAGTGTGTGGAACCACAAATAAATTATGAATGACAGGACAATCTTCCAGGGGTGACAATTTTCCCTGAGGCATTATAGCTCTGAGAAAAAGCTGACAAATAAAAAGTTGTATGTGGTGTGCTAGGAATTGATAAATTTAGAAACCTTAATTACTCTGCTGTTAAATATGGGTGAGGATGTTTTTTATTCCTATCTGTTCCTGCAGGGTAGATTTTTGGGTGATAACTCATTGGTTCAGCTCCACAAGATTTAAAATAGATTAATGCACACTGTGATTAATATGAAGCCTATTTAAGTCTGTAAATGACAGATTTTTTTTAATGTATGTTGAGCTGCATTTGACCACAATAGCTAGGAACCAATTAAAATATGCTTGTTTCAATAATATTTTATCTTTTCCTTCTGATTCCCAAATATAATGTAGTAAGCAGAAATCTATGCTGTTATTTCTAGAGTGCTATTGGAGGGAGGTGAGGTAGCATGGTGAGAGGAAAAACATGTTTTCTGTTTATTATATTACAGTGGCCTCTCTTTCTTTCTTCCAAATATTTTTTTTCATAAAAGCATCTATTTCTGAACTGTCACTGTTTTTCATGCAGGCATCTTACAGACATGATACAATTTACATTATTTTTTAATTTTAATTTTAAGAATAATTTTAAGGTTTTTTTAATTATATATACACTTACCATTTAGTTTTCAGAAGGCAAATATCATTTAGATGGCATTTCATTTAGATCAAGAGTTAATTTTTCAGAAAAATATACAGTTCGAACACGTAAAAAATTATTCTTGATACACTTGGGATAAAAGTCTCATATTGAATGTACTAAAAGGGAAATATCCTTGAATGGTTGGTAGGTCATAAAAACAGTTTCCACTTATTTTTTTATGGTAGTTAAAACAGACAAAAGGACTGAAGGTCTTGTGGACTCTCATTCTCTCAGTAGCACAGTCTCAGCTCTGAAAGGAAATGTCAGTCCCATGAAAATAACCTGCTCCCTTCCAGCAGAGACATGAGACAATCTTTAAGATCTTTTAAACACACATTTCTTAGGTTCCCATTGCCTTATTTTAAGATTTTTTTATTTTCTCTCTACACACACAAAACAATCCTCAAAAATTATTATGCAGTAATTAGCAGTTTTTAAAGTATTTTAGAACAATTTTAAAATTATTTTAGTGTAATTATCATATATAATAGACAATGTCCAAAAATTTATCAGGAACACATATTGGGGAATGAGCTTTGAATCAGAAACCAAAACACCTCTGTGCAAACCTTTTCAAGCTAGAAAGCACTAAGCAGAAGTGAAAATACTACTGTAATACCACCGTTAGAAATTATTACAAAATCAGTCTTTACTATTAGCTAGAACTCACTGTTCTGCTGGTTGGGAAGGTATGAGATCTTTTTGATTGCTCAACTACAGTAATTGCTGCCAGATGGATGTAATTTTAAGATCATTATTTGTAATCCTTCCTGCGCCCTCAGTACTTTATCTTGAAACAATTGCAATTAATATGTTCCTCAGCAGTTTTTTTGCTGAGATACATTCTTTTCTTGCTCACCCAGGATAAAATACTACTGAATTAATCATTGTGCAGTTTAGCTAAGGAATATAGCTTTGTTGATGTGCTGTTGTTTTTAACATTTAGCTAGCAGGAGTCACAGATTAGCAGTACAGTATGACAGCACAGATAATTAAGAGTCAGATGCAAACCAAAGCACATTATCTTGTCTCACCATGTGCAGAGTACTTTCCTGAGTAAGCAGAGCTCTCTTGGTGTGAAGTGTGTCAGTACTGAGGTGAAGGGAGATTTTCTCTGTGAGACCTGGTATTGCCAGACATGTGTGAACTGATCTGACCAAAACACAAGGGAACCAAATGCACCAAGGGCAACCAGCAGCCCAGAGATATATCTCCAAGGATGTTTGCCTCAGAAATGCTTGCTTTTCAGAGCTGTAAGGCCAGAATTCTAATTTATAATATTATATCTGTAGCATATATTCTTCTTAAGTCCAGATGTGACTTTATCAAGTGAAAGAAAGGGCCAGGGTAACTATGGCTTCTTCCTGCTGTTAACATTGGTCATTTCTGCATAAGGCCCTAGTTCCCTGACACTGATGTGACTGGACAACTTTCCCAGCCAGACAGCAAGTCTGCTGCTGCTAAACTGTCAGCAATCTACTGATATTACTGGTGAAAAATAATCTGAGCTCTATAGATGGATGGAACAGGACTTTAGTCTAACAATATAGCCTGTGCTTTTTCAGCTGTAAAAATTGTTTGTAAATGTTGGCCAATGAATAGCCATAATACAGAGATACCCAGTTCAACTTGCATTTCATTCAGTTGTAAGATTTGTAAGATTTTTACCAACTAGACAAGGAATTGGGTCAGACTACAGATCTTCCATAAAATCATGTGTTACGGTAACTAACAATTTGCTGGGTATAGTCCAAGAAAAACTATGATTTCCAGGCATGTTAACAAATCATTCTTTCAACTCTGTGCCCTCTGATCTTATTATTTTGGACTCTTTCTTCACTTTCTTCATAAAGTGTGTTTCTAATAGAAATTATTATTACAGTTTGGCAGAGAAAAGGGCATGATGGAGGCCTAGTTCAATGAAAATCTTTTTATTAACCATTAATTCCTATTTTTGCCTAACACTGAAAGAATGAATAATTAAACTTTAGTCTCTAAATACTTTCATTTTTATTTTAGACTGCTAATGATTGTTTTTTTCTGAACTCTTGGACACAAAAATTTAACAATTGTATTGCAAGGAACAATGACACAAAAGAATACCTCGTTTCAAATCTTCTCAAGTAACAGCTCAGATGCCCCATAGCCAAGGACTTTTTTCAACACAATGTATCTCATCACTAGAAAAAAATTACTCAGTGAGAGATAAATTCTGATCTAATTAAAAGAGTTGGTGAAAGAAAAACACACACTCCTTATTCAACAGAAAAACTATCCTGAGAGGCTTCAGATTAGGGCTCTTTGCAGGGATCCCGCCAGCTGTTATCTCTTTCATGACTCATCCAAAAAGTATGAGCAGGCAACAGCGGGAGCTTGGACTCTGCCTTTTCCTACAGTGTATTGGATGCCAAAAATGGGAGCAGATACTGGTCCTGAGGTTCTCCAGTGCTAGTTTCTGAGCTGGCACTGTTCCTGGTCACTGTAGCAGCACAAATTCCTTTCATGCATGAGTTATGTAGTCTGTCAGGCCACTTAGCATGTGCAGGTCTGCTCTAGCCCTCATCCAGGCTGTGCTCCCGTTTAGGCAAATGTGAGCTTTGGGAATCTACATGATGGAAGATGTAATGACTGATTCAGCAAAGCCCTTCAGTGCATATTGAGTTGTACGTGTGTTAGACTCACCCTCATTCAGAAAAGTGTTATTCAAAAGGTGCATTCTGAACTCATTTGAGTGCAGTGCTATATAAAGACTGATATTCCTAAGACACCTTCTAACATTACTACTTGAAAGTGCTGCAGGATTCTAAAATACAATGGCAGATATACTGAGGTGTTAGCTAGACACCAGTTCCACAGCATTATAGGTCTGAGAATGCTTTGTTACAGTCTTCAGTGGAAGAAAATATTTTGGCTGCATTCAGATCAGAAGTGTTTAATTACATCTTGATTTAGTGGGCTTCTGTGGAATAAGAAACTTACCCCAAAAAGGGAAGGCCAGAGAGTGAAAGATGTCAGAATGTCAGACAGGTTATGTAAGTCGTGCAATTCAACATGTTAATTTACTAACCTGAAGAGACTGTTTACACAGTCTGTTTATATAGCAAGACAGTAATGATGCTATCTCTCTTTTGTTTTGTTTTGAACATCCAAGGTTAATCACAGAATTGCAGAATACTCTGAGTTGTAAGGGACCCACAAGTCCAACTCTTAAGTGAATGGCCCATACAGGGATATAACCTGCAACCTTGGTGTTATTAGCACCATGCTCAAACCAACTGAGATAATAAAACAAAAAATAAGGTAACTAAATCAGGATTTTTCCTGGTCATTGAATCAAATAAATTATTTGGATTAAAGATTTATATTCCTTTCTTTATTTCACATCAATATTCCCAAACAGCAGAGTAAATTGGTGGAGACTCTTGCCAGCAGTGATGACACGAATGTCACTTGAAAACTGTTCAGTTTGTTGCAGAGGACAAGATAAAAATGAGATATGTTCATAAGATGTCAGTGAGATACTCACGGCATAGCTAGGAACTGTATCTGGAAATTTTTATACTCACACCTAGTGCGGTAGTACATTACTGAAAAGTGCAATCTTTTCATGGTTGTTGGCAAGTTTCAGAAATGGCCTGAACAAAATGCTCACTGTCTTGGTAGATCTAATAACTGTTGAGTACAGAGCAAGAAGGCAGTCCATGGCAATGGCTTTTTTCTTTGTAGAGCTGCTGTATGCTGATCCTCCCTAACACCTCTCCATGGCTTCACAACTTCAGGAGTGGAGCTATGAGATGTACTCTAGAGCTGTGGAATAACTTTCTGCAAGTGTACAAAGTAAGAGTGAGAATGAAACTGTGTGCCAAGTACTTTTAGATTATGTCATCAGATTCTTTTGTGTGTCTTATAAGCCAATGCCCTAACGCTTGATTGAAGAAAAACAATTGTGGCCTAACAAGTTTAACAGTCACTTCAGTGACACAGATCCTAGCTTTACTGGGCCTGAACTACTAACTCAGCAGAAAGTTTGCCTGTGTATTGAACTTTCAACAGACAAAATCAATGACAGTGCCTTATCTTCTCCCGTGTGAGATTTACACAGCATTTTCTTCCCATTTTAGAACACCAGCACATACTAATTTAGAATATGAACAAACTAAGAAGTAAAATTTACTAACAGTTGATTCTGCACAAAAAAACCCAACCAACTAAACAAAAAAAAGTGCTCTAAAGGCTGTTTTGCATACATTTCTATAGATAGGATGCAACTGATACAGCAGGTTTTAGAATGAAATTAATAAGCAATTCTTCATAGAACCCAAGGCAGTGTGTCACCCCAAACACTTATTAGCTGTCTGCCATAGTACTGGTTTTCCTTGGTTTTGCTTCAGACAAACTAAATTGAAGGGACCCAGGTAATAAAATAGTGTAAAGAAATGGAATCTGCGAAGTTGAAAACATAAGGTACTTGTGAAAAAAAGAGGATTTGCAAGCTGCCCTTGAGGCTGAATTTTCCATTTCCCAGAGAATGTCCTGGTAGAAGTCATTTAGTCTATGTCAAATATTCCAAGATAGCACAACTGATATGCCTTGGTACTGACTAGAAAATAAATCCATAAGGTAAAAGAGTAATCCAGCTTCCAAGATCACTTAAAGTTATGTTTATTTGTCCAAAGCTGCTACTGTATACCTGCATATTAGTAACACTAATATTTAGGGAGTATTGCCCCTCTTGGACCGCAACAACTTGTTTCTCATGCTCTAAGCAGTCCCAGGATGGTGTACAGTTTCAATTTTATTCACAGTTTCCTAGGCTGAATTGGATTCAATGACCTGAATTCTGATTTAATGCTATAGGCCCAGTTCTTATTCATAATAAAAATCTTTACAGTATTCTTTTAGAGACACATGGAATTAGGAAATCAATACACTGAACCACTTGAACAGAGTGTATTCAGCCATGAATACATGCTCAAAAGTGTTAGATAAAGCTGGTAATTTCCAATGGTGAGCCCATAACCTTCTTAGGGTCTCTTGGTCATCACAGATGTGTAAAAGGGACTAAGTATAATGGATCTTTGTGTTCTGATTTTTACTTCTTCATTGCCAGTACTATGTCATCCAATTACCCTTCATCCTGCTGTGTGACTAGAATTTTTTTTGTCATGAACCATTTTTAAAGTCTCCAATGACAAAAAAGAGAGAAAAAAAGTTTTCCTTCAAAGAAGTCAAGAAGAATAAGATTGATGTCTTTTGTTCATGAATCCAACTGTTTAAATTCAAAGATCCAAAGCCCTCATGAATCTAATTAATTTTACTTCGGAGATGGGATATTAGCATTTAGCTTTCTGCAGTGATAATGAAAACTTGCCTGCACATTGAATGATTATTTTCCTTTTTATTTCTTTTATTTTTCCTTTCATCATAATCTTTCTGTATTGGAATCACAAATACAGGAAACATTTCAAAACCAACCAGTTGAGACAGCAAGCAGTTAAATAATGTTGCAAAGATGTAAATGTGCTGAAATATATGCATGAATAGTCCCATGTGTAAAGTTAATTGCCTAGATCAGCACATAATGATGATGCAGCACCATAGCACAAACAAACAGAAGTTACATGGACAAAGAATGTATCTTTTCATTTTTAAAAGGTAGTGATTAGAACTTTACATTTCCTTCCTGTCTTTACTTGAAAGGGTGCAAACCAGAGCTAACTCACACAGCTCCTCCTGAGCAGTCTTATTAACTCTGGCTGAGGTCTTGCTTAGCTCTTCGCCTCTCTTGTAGCCTGCTGATTAAAAAGCAGGCACCCAGGGCACTTCCTCTCCTGCTGTTGGACTCCAGTTTTATATCTCTATTTCATTAACTGTTGCATGAAGTGATCTCCATCTAGGGCACACTTTTCACAAGGTCTCTTTCCCCCCATCTTTCTGACAGCTTATTATGACTGAAGTGGAAATGTTACATAAAACAAGCTGTTTATGGAAATCTTATTTCTGTCACATGAGCTCTATTCTGATGTGACAGGCTCTCTATCTGGCTGCAAGCATTAAATATATTAATTATATCTGTCATTATGCAAGTCCCCTCTTATCACCACTGGATTTTATAGACCTGGTAAAATATACTCTGAGCAGTAAAATCATTGCACCTTAGCACACTTTAGCGTTTATAACAATCTGACATAATAAGGATACTGTCATTGCAGAAACACCTTCCTACACCCATGTGGGTACTTGAAAATCTGTGCTTTCTCCATCCTCCTACATAAATATAGTAGCTTAGGAACTTTTATGCTGTGCCTTGATTTTTAATGATAAGAGATGTCAGGTACCATTTAAAACATAAGAGATGAAAAGGGGCAATTCTGCTTTAACTATAATGCATCTTTCCTTTAGATGTAGTCAACTCTTCTGCTTCTGTGAGGTGGGAAAGTGTGAGAAAATATGAAACAGATAAAATTTTAAACTAGAAAGCATTAAGATCCTGTCTTAGGACCTCTTACTCTTGGATACCTAAAAACCATAAACACCATAAGGTGATAGACTTTGATGCCAGTCTATCTCCACCCACCACAATTAAGTAATGAAGATTTCTACAAATGAGAACTAAACTCTGGCCTAAAATGATGGATCCAATCTTCTCAAGTGTACGTAATACCTGTTGTCAAAACACAAGATAGGTTATGAAGTCCAAAGGAAACTATTCAGTCAGGACCTTGCTAATCTTATGCTCTTACTTCCAAATTGCACCATGAAATACTGGACAAGTCGAGACTGCCATTCTGGATTCTGACATCTGAGTGTAGGATTTATATACAGGTTAACAATTGCAGAGTTTTTTGATAAAAGGAAAGACTCCATATAAGTTTTTGTTAGAATAAAAAAATAGCATGGATATAGAGGAAATAACTCCTGCAGGATGCTGGTGTTTTTGAATCCTGGTATAGATTTGGGAGATATGTTGTCTATGTAGGTCTTTGGCCCTCTGGTTAAGGTATGGTAACACCAAATGTTGGTGATCCATATTTAGGAAAGCCAAGATGCTGGATTGAGTGTCTGTGTGTTACCATGTTGTGCCACACATCTGGACTGTAAAACTGTAGTCAGAGTGGCAAAGCATTCTCTGAATTTCAGGCACAGTAATAAAGATCGGTACAAAGCAACCCAGCACGCAGCAAGCAGCAGTCCTGAACCTCTTGTTCTATTTTGTTTTATTGCTTATTTGCATTGGGACTGACACAGTTCTGGCCACTGTCAGTGACAGGAACGGCTACAGAAATTGCCTATTTTGGCAGCAGGGTTTTGCAGAAACCAGAGTTTTGCAGCGGTGAGACACAGCATACTCCAGCCTTTAACGGGCTTCCTCCTGAATTGTGACAGCAGCACCTGGGAGGAGGGAGGCCTGCGGACCCCCCCGAGCAGGGTCACCTCTCGGGCGTCCGCCTGCGGCTGGCACCGGCTCCCGCGTCCCGCCGCCTGCCCGGCCCGCCCGGGACGGCGGAGGTGTGCGGGCGACGTGCCGGGGGAGGACCGGGGAAGGTGCCGTGCCTTGTGGCCCTGGGGCGGGGCTGCCGTACGCCTTGCCCGTGCATTGGGTCTGCATTCATACATAAATATAGCCGGGCTGGGCTCGCCTCACTCCTCTACCCCCCGCCCCCCAGCCCTGGAAGAGAAGGGGGAGAGAAACAAGAAGGGGGGGAAAAGAATCCCGGTGAGGTCATTCCAATGAGAGCGCAGGAGGCGAGCGGACAAGGTCGACTTTCCCGGCGGAGGCGCAGTCCTTAGGAGCGCGGAGCCGCGCACCCACCACCGGCCCGGNTGCACCAGCAGCCAGATCATCGGGAGCCTCCTGGTGCTCTCCGTGTTGGAGATAGGGTTAGGGGTGTCCAGCGTGGCCGTGGGGGCGGTCAGTTTCAGCCTGGTCCTCACAGAGCATAAACCTCAGCTGGGAGACTCTTCTCCGGTATGGAGCGGGGTGTGTGTACGTTAGCCATTTCACTCTCTCTTTAACTCTTTATGGTGATGATCAGACCGTGCGAAGGCATCCCCTTTTCCCTTCCCTTCCCTTCCCTTCCCTTTCCTTCCCTTCCCTTCCCTTCCCTCCCGCGAGTGCATGTTGCGCCGCCCTCGCCGGGTCCATTTCCGATGTGCTNNGCTTGGGGCACGGTCTGCAGAGTCGTGGGGCGAGGGGGAGGCACGGCGGGCACAGATGGATATGTGTGTGTTGGGAGGGGGCAGACCTCTTCCTTCTCGCCCCTTTCCGTTTTTCAGTCTTGCTGTGAACAATTGAACTTCCTCTGAACCCCTTCTCACACCTGGGAAAGCCCGATGCTTCTCGTGGAACACGGGCCATAGCTTACAGTCTTTAAATTGACTGTGAGTTTTGCTTTTTGGAAAGAACAGCCCTGTCCATGATGAGGAGACTGTCAAAAGGTGCTTTAAATTAATGTCAAGGGTATGCCAGCTGAGTCCTGAGCTTTTGGAAGAAAAATAGGAAGAGGTATTGGGAAGGAAAAGGAGAAAGATGTTCTCATGATCTGGGCATCCTGAGCTTCTTGTAAAATCAACAGAAAAAAAAAAAAAAGAAAACCCAATAATGGGTTAATAGAAATAGCATGTTCATATCACAAGAGAGCATTTCTCACTTTTCAAAAATGTTTCTTATTTTTCCAGTTTGAGATATGCATGTTTCTAGGAAGAATTTTCCTCCAGATTGTTATTTATATTTATGAAACAAAGAATAGAAAATGTTGAATATTCAGTCTAAACATGAGTGGGCATTTTTGAAGTCCAAAGCTGGTTTTGGCCAGCTTGTATTGTACAGCAGTATTTCTAAAAGGATTGTTTGCTTTGCTTCAGATAACATGATAAATGCAAAACATTCTTGGTTATTCACCAGCATAACCTCCTCTAATTTATAGATTCATTCAGACAAAGTGCTTCATGTAATATTCTCTCTGTCAATAATTAATAATTACTGACAACAGTGATAAATATTTTTGGCAGTATATAAACACACATATAATTCTGCACTGCAGAACAAGTAGATGAGAAATGAAAATGAAGACCAGATCAGACAGGTAATGATATTACTAGGCCAACAGGTAATGATATTATCAAAATCACTTCAAAAAGGGAGGTTTCTGATCATGGTTGATGAAGAAAAAAATTACTCAAAACCATGTGTCTATTTGAAGATTTAATGGCAATGGGCAATTTCCTGGGTTTCACTGAAGTCAAAGAGCTTTGATCAGTCAGGGAGATCAGTATTTTATGCAGTGATTGCATTTTGTGACAATGCTATCACAGCTGATATCATTTCATGACGATGCACATTTCCTGCATAACAGGCTCATTCATTTTTATGCTGTTACCCCAGAGTTTGTACTAGGCATAGATTAAGATTCTATTATATTAGATGTTGGCTTCCAGGGACATTATAATCATAGTAAGAGACAGATACAGTATAAAAGGGTGTGAGTATGAATAGACAACAAGCCAAAACTGAGTGGTATAACAGGTGGTTGCATTAACACACCAGCAGCCTGGCTGATTTAGAGCTGTTCATAGGTAGAGTTTTGGAGAGGAATAAGACAGAGGACAATGAAGGGGTTTTGCAGATGTTTGTAGGAAATTATTCTCATATGTGAATGCTGAAACATGAAAGGTAACCCAGAGGGACTTGTTTGCAAATGTAACAAGTGGGCAGAGGATGCCCACAACCAGAGCCAGCAGAGGCTGGCATCAAGTGCTGGAAACTGAACAGAAACAGCAGGTTGAATAGGCAGAGAGAGGCCTCAAAGAAAATGCAAAGTGGATGCAAGAAGCTTATGCTTCATGTAGCAGAGGAAATGAGAAAATCAAAGTGACATGCTGAGTGGGGTGACATGTTTCTAAGGGCTGACTTACTTTTCCTTGAACTAAAGATCTGTGGTCTAAATTGTCACCATTATTATACCACTCTCTCTGTACTACTCCAGCAGTTCAAACTGTTAGGTTGCATTCTTCTGACTAGGGAACTAGCAGGTGAGGCAGGCCAAGAAAGGGACCAGAGATTTACTGTTCTCCAGGGATGCTTAGGGCCATGGGTAATTAGTTTCAAATGTAAACAACTGGACAAAGGTTTGTCTGGACAACCCTAAGGATTGTCCTGCTGCACAAGTGGCATAAGCCTCCTTTCTGCTCACTGGATCTTACACTGAGATCGTGTTGCCTGTATTAAAGGGTATGTCTTGCACAAAATATGCTATTTTTTACAATTCACACTCTTGTATCAGGGTTTTCCTTTGAGAAGTGAACACTAAGGAAAACTAATTCTTTGAGATGTTAAGATACAAAACATCTAAGCTGAACAGTGTCATTCCTCCTGTTGCAATTTACTTGGAAATACACAGGAAACCTTTGACCCTGTTCTATCCTTTCATGTGGGTGGAACTCAGCAGAGACCCAAGTTCATAAAGAAGTAGATGAAGATAGCATCACCATGGAAACCTTAACCTGAATTCCTAAAATTTGGGCATCTTAAAAATCATGCACATTCCATCTTCTATACTTGCCTCCCTGTGATGCTTTGCACTTGACAAACATTAGCTTTCCTATTAAAAGAGTTGTTCTTATTGTTCACTGCCTCCATTCAGACAGATGATTTACTAACATACCTTATTTTAACCATGTGAATTCCATCCATAGGATTTTGGATACAAGTGAAGTTATGCATGGGCTTTGAAGTACTCTGATCATTGCATGCCCTGCATTATGTACAAGCAAGCCAGGGAAAGTAGAGTAAACCAGAATGAAGAAACTGAAAGCCTAGGCAACGTGTGTATCAAAAAATACATAAAAATGGAAAAAATAAGTTTCCAATCTGTTGTTCTCATTGGAGTTGAATTGGATTAAGATAGTACAAGTTGTTTAAAAAGTAGCCAAAAGAAAACAACTGAAGGTGTGACTGTCTTCTCAAATTATCTGGAGCATGTGGAGACAACTATCCAGTTTACATCATCACCAATCTGTTCTTTTTAAAATAGGCCATGGCTGTTAAATTGCAAAAAAAAAAAAAAAACCAAAGCAAAAACAAACCCACAATAAAAATAGTCCCAAATACCCTAAAGCGCACACGTTGTTGATTTCTGAATTTTCTTTCTGTCTGTTATGTTTTTATTGGTATGAACTATTCTACAGGCTGTAATCAGTGTCTCCCAGATTTCTTTGTTTCCCAGAAACTGAGGGATATTTCTGAAATCCACCACTCCAATTCAGTTATATGACGTACTACAGAATAATTCAACCAATGAGAACGCTGAACCACTAACAATAACATAGTAAGAATGACAGCATCCATAGCAAAGAATTTTGCACAAAACAACGGAAGTCAGAAGATAAGCAACCAAAAAGTATTCACAGATTTGATTTTTTTTTAATGGTCACATACTTCCCCATCTATATTTAGAACGTAGTGGTTGCATCACTATCACTATGAGTAGTGAAAAGATATTCACACACACACATACATGTGTATGGCTCTAATCCTCAGTTATTCTGCAGTGGTGAATAAATCCTTGCTGTAAATGAGTCTCCCTCACAGAGAGAGAGAATGAGAGACAAAAGCCACATCTTTAGACAAATATGCCATCTATCTTCATATGGAAGAGAGATGCCCGATGATTCACTTATGGCTATGCCCCTCAAGAGTCAAATCGTTTCTTCCCTTATAAAGACAAATATCTGAATGTTTTTGAGAGAGATGCACTTTCTATGTGTTGGTCTGTTTGCCTGTCTGTAGACAGAGGCAGAATTATTGTTTCCATGATCTGTGATTTTATCACAGTGGAAGTCTGCCTGCCCATTAAAAATCTGCATTTGGCTACACAAATTTGTTCCAAGTTTGCCCTTGAAATATTTTATTTAAATTACTGTATTTTTTTAATCCAAAATTTGAAGGAGAAGGAAAAGTGTCATTCTGTACCGACTTTTTCAGAGCAAGAAAACCTTTTTAGACTGCTAAATCAATGTTGGTGGCCTCAAATTTTAAACCACTAAATTTTACATCTAGATTTTACTGTTGCCAAGTTTCCTTTGGAAAGAACAGTCAAACTAATTTTTTTTTCAAAAACAGAACTAAAAAAAAATCACATTATTGTCTAGCATGCAGACAAAATGCAGATGTGATCCTGCTTTATTTCAACATATGCATTGCATTTTCATCAAACTGACCATATTTCTGTCTGGCTCCTGCTCATGATGAAATGAATCACAGGACTTTCAGTCAGCTCAGTGGAAGCTGGAAAGAGTTCTGTACCTATAGATGGGGAAGGACATACCAAGGGTGGAAGCTTCTTGCCTTGCATGGAGCCAGAACAAGTCACTGCATTCAGCTGAAGTCTTTCAGTAGGTTTTCTTTGTCATTCAGAGGCTCCAGAGGCACAAACCAACTTGGAAGATGGTCCATCTAGTTCCTGGGTTGTATTTAGAGGATCTGCTGAATATAAACTGACTTAAGCATATTCTTAAATGTTTTACTATGATAAGACTTTATTAATGCACAAAGAACAATCTTTCCTTTATTACTTTTTTGAGATGTAAGCAGCCACAGTCTAAACCAAATACTTGATGCAAAATAAACAAGAAACATTATTTATATTTGTTATTCTGATAGGCTCTAAACAAACAAAAACTAAATATTATTACTTTCTGCTGAGAATTTAAGTATTTTTAGAGATGGATGGAGGTTCTTTTGAATCGCTGACATCAAGTAAACTTTCAGACTCAGAAACACACTTCTAAATTTCCTTGATTGTTTCTAAAAACCATTTCCCATTTTTCAAAGCATCTCTGTAGGTCTATAACCAGATGAGTGGAAACACTAATCCCAGGGACTGGGATGGAATTTAAACTGCTTGCATATGGCTTGGATCAGTGGGAAGTGTAGCAGCACCTGCTCTGATAAGACCCAATAGCACAGTGCCAGACAAGGTATTGGCTCAGGTTAGGCACCTTTAATACTATGCCTCACTTACAACAGAGCCTCTCCTCTCAGCATGACAGATTTGGTGGGACAAAAGGTTGAGTTGTGGCAATGCTGTTGCTTCTGGTTCTGTGTCTGGATGATTTTCAGCCACGTATCACTTTCAGTCCCCACAATCACTTGCACGGGACAACAACATCATTAGAAGTTTTCATCCCCCTTTTGCAAAGATTATTGTGTTTCTCTGTGGAGGTAATAGGCAAACCTAGTACCTAGGCTTGATTTTCTTGCCTGTTGTAATTTTTATTTAGTTTGATGTCTTTGTTTTCATGAGTAGAGTCTGTGCCCTTTATGCCTGCACTAAGAAAATTTAATGCTTGTTCTGAAATACTGCTTTGAAGAAGAGTTACAATTAGAAATATCTCTTCTGCTTAGTTCATCCATTAGGGATTTCAGCTTTTTTCTCATTTGGATGGAGCTGAAACAACATTATTAAATAGAATCTTTCTTTCTTTACATTATTAATTTCAAATTCCTGGTTATTCTCATAGAAGTCACAGGGTTATGCAGCTTTAGTTTATGCAGATTTTTCTAGTTTACTACCTGACAAGGGTAGATAAAAGTGCAGCTGTTAATTCTGTCTTGATGGTTTAGTCTTCCAAGTAGAGCATCATTTGAATAGGTGTGATACACTTGCATTTTCACTGTGTTATATTCCATTTTGGAATAATTTCCCGTCCTTTGTTTCATCAGATACATACGGATGACCCAGAATGACAGAGAACTTTCCATGGAGTGTATACAGTTTAGCTGTCTTTTTTGTCATGAACATGATTAGGGATCAAGCTGTCCTTATATTCAATGGGTTTTCTCTACTATTTTGTTCAGCCTGTGTCCAGGAAATTTTTCTGTGTGCAGTTTTCATTTTTTCCAGGGAATTACACTCAGCATTGCTTTTGCCTATTCAAAACATAAGACAGAAAGGTTTCTTAGCTTCAAGATATAAAATAAAAATAGTTCCTTTTCTTCTGCATGGTGGAAAGAAACAAATCTTTGGCTTCCTGCAGATTAACTAAAACTGAATCTTTTTTTTCAGACTACCAGGGAGAAAGTACCCATTTTCCAGAAGAAAGTGAAAGAAGCCAAGTCTTTTGTTCCAGAAAATATGAAATAGGGATGGATCCAAACCACAGAACTTGAATATAAATTAAGATTTTAGCCTTCTTACCAAAATTTATGGGGTTTTGGATCTGAGGTTTTGTTTCAAGGCAATATTCAATATAAAGTAAATTAAAGCAATCTCAAAATAAACATTCCTCTTTTCTGGGAGGTCTTTGGGGTTTTTTTCCAAAGTTCAACAGACAAAAAGAGAGATTTTCCAATATGCTTATGGAACATTAGCAGGTACAGCTGCAGTGTGAATGGCAAAAACTCCACAGACAAACAGGCACTACTGCATCACCTTGTAATCACACTGGTGCTATCCCAGCAACTCTGACTTTGGTGGGTCCACGATGAATCATCACTGAAATTGAGGCACTCAGTCTCTAAGTAGCTTTTGTGCTTTGTAGTATCTTTCTTTGGATTTTTTACCATTCACCCAAGAGGGGTTATGCCCCTGTCTATTAATTGATGATACATTCTCATAAACTCATAGAATCACAGTCATACAATAAGGGTTGGAAGGGACCTTAAAGATCATCTAGTCCCAACTGGCAGGGACACCTCCTACTAGACCAGGTTACTTAAGGCCTTGAACATTGCCAGGGTTGGGTCATCCACAGCCTCTCTGTGCAACCTGTTCCAGTGCCTCATCCCTCTCACAGTACTGAATATCTTCCTAATACCTAGTCGCAATTTCCCCTCTTCCAGTTACCTCATCACTCCTGGTCCTGTAGCTACAGTTCCTGATGAAGACTCCTACTCAGGCTGCACAGATATTGGAAGGTTGTTATGAGGTCTCCACCAAACACAATGATCCTTGTGGGTCCCTCCCCATTCAGAATATTCTGTCAATCTGTGAATCTCTGAACCTTCTCTTCTCCAGTCTCAACAGCCCAAACTTTCTCCACCTGCCTTCTTAGGGGAGGTTGTCCTTCCCTCTTACCAACTTCCTGGCCCTTCTCTGGACCTGTGCCAACAATTTCACACATGACTTCCCTGCTAGTCTTGACACAAAACTTCATGTATGTATAGGAGGTATGAATACATCTGCAGCCAAATGTAACCCTATAATCAATAGAGACTGGGTGTAAGTGGTGATCTATGTAGGTTTTTAAGCGAGCCTTTTGGTCTTTAAGTGTTTCATAGTTTTATTTTTTTAAATTATGAATAATAATTAAAATGGAAGTCAAACAATGAGACATCTGTTTTAAAAAGTTCCAACTGAAGTTCCCTCTCTGGCTTCCAGGGCATTTTGTAGAGCTTATTAGCTTAGCTTATTCTTAATGAAATATTTTAGCCTTATTCTCTGCATGAGTTGTTAACACTTCAACAACTCAGCATTCTTTACAAGAAGCTTATCTTCAGTGATATATTCATTTTCCACTCTTGATTTACTGTATTTTCAGTATAAGTCTGTTTACCTAACCTACCTCAGGTACGTTAGGTTACATGGTTAAGAAAATCCATGATTAGAAAATATAACTACATTTAAGGAGTTCATGAGATTGGTTGATAAAAATTGACTAAGGATAATCAATGATCAAGTAGAAAGGAGCAAGTCCTGCCCATGACAGTATTAGTCAAGGGTAAACTGTAGTCCAGAGTAGGTACAACAGTTACAAATCAAGGTTTACTGTTATTACATAATGATATGAAGTCTTTCAAGATAGCCAAGAAAAGACAGAGAGGGACAAGAAAACAGAGCCCCTGATGGCTGTATTCCAGTTGGCAGTATTATAAAATAGAAGATTCTAAGTAAAGGATACTTCAAATCTGATTTTTACTGCATCCTTTTTCTGGTACAAAGAGTTAGTGTAGTTTCTCCCATCCACTTTTCACTACTGCTGATCACAACACTGAGATATCAAAAATTTTACAGGAAATTCCTATAGCACCACTCAAAAAAAGGAAAAAAAATCTTAAGTCTTTATGCTTTCAAAAAGCAGGGAACAGAGTCAATCTCGTAATGTCCCACTGAAATCCTTACCTTTCTAGAAGTCTCCACATTGAAAAGGCTGGCTCAAGAAACTCTTCATGAGCAGTGTTCCTGAGCCGTGGGTAGTACTAATGCTCTCTTCATACAGCAGGGTTCCACTGTGTCCAGTGAATCAGCCCTAGAAGAGTAGGAAACTTGGCTCATAATTTTCAAAGCTTTGCATGAGGTATAATTGCCTGACTCTGTGGCTCAAAGTCATCCATTGGTTTTAATTGCAAAAAGCATGCTGACATAAATAAATAACTATACTGGGTTTTGGGCAAATCTTTTCTCTATGAATGCAGTACACTCTCATCTAAAAAACCCGCCAACCTAAATAACATTAATCCTTTGCTACTGCCTGAATGCTTTTCTTCCAAGGGTTTTAACATATTCAGGCACTTGAGTGCTTTCAGTTTCACAACTTGTTTATCTCATAGCCATATGGATTATAAAACTTCACCATGACCTCAAGATTAAACAGAAGAATGTGGAGGAAGCACAAATATCCAATTCCTCTGAGCTAGAATACAAAGAACTCTTTTGGTTCTTTAACTATGGAACATGTTGTTCCTTGCTTATATGTACAAATACAGTAGATGTACAGAGATAAAATGCATACAGAATATACATGACACAATACAATATTATCATAAAATCACAGAATTGGTCAAGTTGGAAGGGCCCCATGAAGAGCACCAAGCCCAACTCCATGCTCCTTGCAGAACTACCTAACACTAAATCATGTGACTAATAGCAGCATCCAGAGTGCTCCTTGACCTCTGGCAGACTTGGTTCCATGATCCCTTTCCTGGGGATCCCATTCCAGTGCCTGACCACCCTCTCAGCGAAGAGCCTTCCTCTGATGAAACCTCACTCCATTTCCTTGTGCCCTATCGTTAATCATCAAAGAGAGGAGATCAGCCCCTCTCCCTCCACTGCCTCCCTTGAGGAAGGTATAGGCTGTGTGGAGATCACCCCTCAGCCTTCTCTTCTCCCAGCTGAACAAACCAAGTGACCTCAGCCACTCCTTGTAAGTCTTGCCCCCGAGACCTTTCATCATCTTGGTCCCCTCCTCTGGACACACTCTGACAGTCTGATGCTTTTCTTATACTGAGGCATCCAACTCAACCCATGATGCTCAAGAAGGGGCTGCACCAGAGCAGAATACAGCAGGACAATCACTCCCCTCAACCAGCTGGTGATGCTGTTCTTGATGTACCCCAAGACATGGTCGGCCTTTTTTGCTGCCAGGGCATTGTGGACTCACATTCAACTTCTCATCAAGCCAGATACCCAGATATCTCTCCCTGTGGCTGCTTCCCAATGTCTTGACCTCCAATATTTATGTATAACCAGGATTACACTGTCCTAGGTGCAGAATCTGGCACTTCTTCTTGTTAGGGTTGGTGATTGCCCAGCTCTCAGGTCTATTCTCATCTCTCTGCGAGGCCTCTCTACACTTAACAGAGTCCATGGTGTCTCCTAGTTTAGTATCATTAGAAAACTTAATGAACATTTAACTACTGCATCCAGATCTTTACTCCAGGTAGTCAGATGCTTTAAATGGAACAGTCACCCCTTGTTTGAGAAGCTGATACCTTTAGGGCTTGTAGGTTAGCTTCATTGACTGAAACTGGAGCAGAATTAAAGCATTCCTGAAAAAATGAGTGTCCTTCTCTTTCATACTCTTTCAGCTTTGAAGATAAATTATCAAACCCACAGTTTTTTAAACTAGTTAACAAGTTAAAGCTATCTACGATGATATCTTCCAATGCTAATTAGTTTTTTTATATACAAAAATTTCCTTTCAATACTATTCAATCACTACAGAGAGAAAATATGCTATTAATCCACTTTATCAAGTCTGACTGAATAGAATTTAATTACAAAGATGTCTTCAACAAATTTCATTTGCGGTTTCTGCATTTTGAGAAATACAAAACACTACATATGAAAATCTGAAGCATGCCTTCATTTGAGGCAATCTGCAATGGCAGGACTGGGAGTGAAACCCCAAAACTTCACAGAAAGCCTGAGTGGACACTTAAAAAGCAGATGTGATGAGCTGAAATCTTCTTGCCTGTGGAAAAGGTGCAGAGGGAGCATTGCCCTGGTGATTTGTTTTGTTTTATTGTTATTCCAGTCAGTGGGTTCTGGTAGCTATTACCAGTTGTGTGTTCTGGTATGTCCTGAGCCATTCAGCACCATGGTCTACATGACCCAGCTCTCTCCATAATCAGACTGGTATTAAATTCACATCCCATGTGCAGCGTAAAGGTAAAGAATATATAAAACTTATCCACATTCATTATGGAGAACTGATTTCATGGGTCTAACTCAGAGTAAAAAGATACCTCGAGGCTTACACTTAGCGATACGCATGAACTACTTTAGTTAGAGGGAGATAAATTATGAGTTAAAGCAACTCCTCCACTGAAATAGTGAAGTTGCAAAATTTTAGAGTGCAAATAGGAAGTACCTGCAATATATTACACAGACCCTGAATGCTGTATTGAAACTCTTAGGTTTGATTGGCTTTTTTTTTTAATTTCTTATATAACAGCCAGGTCTGTTTTGTGATTTAATTCTAAATCAGGGTCAAGCAGAGCCTTTTGCTAGAAATACCATCTCAATGCAAAAATAATGTGGAAAAATCTAGTTTCAAAATTATAAAATTCCTTCCTAATAGGGTGTAGGGTTAGCTTTACAGAAAATAAGTAGCACAGGTTTCTTAATTAAGGAGCTTATGAAGTATCAAGGAAATCTTTTGACAGTATTGCTAACACCTAGAGAAGGCCTTATTGCTTTCATACAATGACTGCAGTTCCTACTGCTCCCTTGGGGACTATTCATCCTTTTCCTCATTAAACTTTTCTGTAGGAGGAAAAAGACGTCAGAGGACATCACTGGTCTTTGTCAGAGGTCACTATTAAGCATTGCCATCTATTTTTATCGACTGGTAGGCAGTTTTCCGGTTTCATCAATTAATTTTTGCCTAATGTTTGATGCTACAATTAGCAGATCAGTTTGTGTGAGGGAATGACATTAAAAAAAAAAGTACAGATACCTTCATGCTATCTCTTGCAAACTGGGCTATCAGGAGTCTGAAACAGATCTTTCTGCATGCCCAGAGTAGTCACACCAACAGATGTACTCATATTTACACCTGCACCCACGGACATGACAATTATATTCTGGCCTAGAGTTCCACTGTATTGAAGAAAATGATCCATATGTTATCCTTGAGTGGTTCAGATGTTAGGATCAGGGCATTAAGTATCTATGCTATGCTTAGAAGTAGATGATTTGGATCACTGACTAGTACCTTGCTCAACTTTTCTGAGATAAAAAGAAAACAGTAAAAAGGCATTTTTATGCTTGCAACACTGGGTATTTTTTTCCAACTTGTTTACCTAAGTAGCTTAAAATTCAGATTATCTTTCTTTTCTCATAAATTAACATGGTCACTCTGACGTCTCATTCCAGTTTCTTATCAGATTAAGAGTGTTTATGGCTGAGTTATAACCTCCTTATAAAAACCTACCAAACATAAGGTTTGTGACAAAAATGCTGACAACTGTAAGCATTGCCTGAACTGTGGTCACCACCACAGAAACACAGCGGGATTTGAACTTCATACCTTAAATGATGAAATAATTGTTTGTGTTTTTGTTTCTTGCAGTTCCTGCTTTGTGGCATATGTGGAATATTGTGCGCCAAAAAAAAATCTGGACTTGTTGTAAGTTTTTTCACTGCATCCATAACACATAAGTATTTGAAAGGCTTACTTTTCTAATCTGAACTCTTTACTGGGGGCTTTCTGTATCCAGGTGTTTTTGATAAAGAATTAGAAAAATTGCAAGTCAGCAATCCAAAAAAAGCAATCAGCACTTCGGAATAATCATTAAAAAAAAGGCAGTTCTGAAATGGCCTATGTAGGTCATGCTGTTTAAGCCATACATCCCTATTTATCCATATCTGGATAAATTTTATGGGAAACCACTTGACATAGATTTATTTCAAGTCAATAAATGCTTCTCAATAATGTCACTGGACTATATCTTCTCTCCTTTAAAAAAACGATACTGGGTTGCCATCTCAATGAGGCTGCTGACCAAGTTTGTTTCTAGATATCAGAGCTGTTAAGTGTTTTAACAAGTTTGTTTAGTAATCTGAAACACATTTAAGTAAGTCTAAGATGTCTCTTAGGTACAGACATTTTCTGACTGCAGCAAAATGGTGTTATTACTCAAAAAGTCACAGCAGAACTTTATGTTAAAGACATGATCCTACTGTAAGTGATAATGCCAGTCCTAATTTTCTGTCAGCTTGATTATTCTGCCACATACAGATGGAAGTCACATAAAACCAGCATAAGATTGACAGGAATCAAGAGTTCTCGCCAATTATTTTTTTTAATATCAATGATTTATCCCAAACTCTGTCAAAATGACAGTCCCATTCCTTAAAACATGTGTACCATAAGCAGTTTCCAAAAGCCATCTGTTCCATAGGTCTCCTGGAATAGTCACTTGCCAGTGGACTGCAATATGCATCCTCAATGCCACGTAACTGATGAAATTCTCATTCCAGCCATGTGCAGAAGCAGTCTGTAAGGCTCCATAAATTTTTGCTACCAAAGTAGATAAGTATGTATACAAAGCCATATCAAGAAACATGAAAGGCCCATCTAGATCATCATCTGACAGGTCAGCAGTATCAAGGGAAATTATTAAGATAATAATTTAGCACCGTCTCCATAGCAAGGTCTTTTGCTCCTGAAGCATTTGTGGTTAAAGCACATCCTGAACCATCATAACATCTTTGCAATTAAAAGCAATAGAGGTCTTTAAATATTTCTCATTGATTGCAGCCTGTTTCACAGCCTTCTAAAATTCCCAGGAACATTTTAGTCAAGTTAAAGTCAACCAAACCAAGCAACCAAACATATGAACTGTCATCAAACTGACCTTCTGTAAAGCAGCATCACAGATTTCTTTGTTATTTCTTTTGCTTCTTTGACCAGAACATTCACTCTGAACACTTTCAAAGACCCCACAAAAGCTGCAAAAAGCCTCCAATCTGCTATCTGACTGAATAAATTATAATTGAGCAGGAGGCAGAGTCAGATGGCACACAAAGCAAGAGAGATTCACTACAAATACATGAGGCATTCACTCCTGAGGCAGGGTGATAAACTGCACAATAGAAAATTACGACACATTCTGTCATGTTGCTGTTTTGCATGAACAGCTGGAAATCAGATTTGTATCCTAGCAGTCTTTCCATTGAATAGGTTTTAACTTTACCTACTCATTTTACCCAACTTTTTCTTACATGCAACACCAATCTTAACTCTTATATACCAGAAGGTAATGTATTCCCTTGGAGCAATGTGGGAGCTAAGAGAGTTAAAAACAAGTGTCTGTGCAGCGTTTTGCAGTCAATGATGCTATCAGAGAATTGAACTATGGTTAGTCTCATATTTTATATGCCTGAATCCATCTCTGAAAAATATTACCGTGACATAACCTCTCTTGTCTCTCCTGACAGATGATACTTTTTTCTGCCTGTTGCATCTGTGGACTAATAGGAGGAATCTTAAATTTTCAATTTCTTCGTGCTCTGACAAAGAAGTCATCTGCTCTCTATTCTTTGCATCTTGCCTCCATGTCTCTTGCATGCATTGGAATTGGTGGTTGCACCCTTTCTTCATGGCTCACTTGCCGGCTAGCCAGCTATGAACAAAGGCGAATGTTCTCAGAAAGGGAACATTCACTGCATCACTCCCATGAAATGGCAGAAAAAGTGAGTTGTGTGTCCTCCTTTATTTGTCCTGCTTCTCCTGAAATGTTACTGTATGTGTTAACGTTTGCAATTGGCAGGAGATGTATTCAGTTTTCAGTTTTATATGAGAAAGAGCTTCTGGAAAATGAAATGCTGCCATTCTGTGTAAGCTTTATTATGTTGCATTATATGGAGCTATTTTTAGGTACTGTATATTTGCAGTACATCCATTTCAATGAAGTAAATCCATTTTCAACATAATTCCATTGTATAGCTATTCAGGGGCTTAGCTGCTAAATATAGCACTTCATAAATAATTGGAAGCCTTATTAATATGAATTATCATGTATTGTACTGTGAAAAAAGCACAGAAAGCTTTCTGTAACCACATCATTGCATGCTTCCAGGATTTAATCAATTTCTTCCTCTCCCAAGTGCTCAGCTTATAAATTAGGCTATTTAAACAGAAAAGCCACAGTTCACAAACCTAGGTGACTTAACCTAAGCATCTAAGGACATATTTAGACACCTAAATGAAACTGGTCTCATTTGCAGCACTGAGCATTTACTTCCTTACTGTATTAACAGGAAGCCTGCCAAGGTGTATAGGAACATATTTAGGTGCTGAAACTGAAGCTCCCAAAGCTGAGCACATAGGATCAAAACAATTAATTGAATGGAATTCTTGAAATCACTTCCTTGACTTAACAGATCTGAATAATATTTGAGGAGCTAAGTGTTCACTGTAATCCTTTGCATTTGGACTTAGTAGCTATCCAATATCTTTTATTTGAGTAGAAATGAGCAGAAAAAAAGAACAAAAGTCAAGTGGACTGGCCACCTAAACCTCCACATGCAAGTCTGCATTACTGTTAACTTCAAGACACTGTTGTCTACTGAAACCTCTGGAGTGCAGAGTAAGGATTAGTTTACTCAGACTGTAGAATTTTTTCAGATTCCCAGACAAAACATGATATAGCAGTTAAAAATGACTCATTACTATTCTTTGGTTTCTAAACTGAGATGAGACTCCAAGTGGAAATATAGACTGAATTAATCTTAGATGATGCTTGAAATGTGTTGTAAAAGAAGAGGATGTTTGAAACATTTTAAAAAGATGGTGTTTTAAACACATTTTAAAAAGCTAAATAGTAGAGGCTACAACAGTAACACAAAGCAGAGTGATAAAATCAACAGACAAGATACATTTCTCCATCTCATTTTAAAATGAAGAATTCTGATGAGCTGTTAGGCAAATATGATGGTCTTCCTGATGGAAGGCTAGATATGGACTTTCAGAGAGACTCTTGTCTCAACAAGGACAAAGACAGGAGAAAAGAAGAGAAGGAAAGGAAGAAGAAAGGGCTCGGAAAGCAAAACCTTTCAAAATAAAAAAGCCCTGCCAACCCTATCAATTTGGAGTGAGGATGACCATGTATAGCAGTAGTTCACTGCTAATGTATAGCAGTAGTTCAGTGCTACCTTCCTGGCCTACTGAGCTTTTTGACACTTAGCAGCAAGGACTGCCAGGTGCCCACTTACCTGGGGAGAAGGGCACGATGCACGTGCAGAGTGACCCTATTGCACACACTCAGCAGGTGTGGGGTGCACCCCACCGATGGCAGACCTCCTGCACACCTGCTGCCCAGCCAAGTATGCATGTACACAGGCCTGACTCAGGGCTTCTCAGACCCCTTGTCTGCCTGCTGATGGCAGGGCTGAGTACACTAGGTCATGGCATGCCCCTAAAAGATAATGAAGTCTACATAAAAACTTACATTACATTAGATCCTAATAAAGAAAACAGCTTAGAAGTGTTTTTTATATTGTATATTTATACTGATATACAGTAATATAGACATGTACTGCATGTGCATTTGTTTGTGCTATATTTATGGTATAATTGTTATATTTACATTAGAGATTGAGGGGTATTGAAATAACCGACCTGCCCAGCTGCCCGGTGATTCCCCCGACACCAGAGTTACCTCCAAGGTACGCTGAACACTAGGGAGCAACCATGGTGTTATGTCACTTCAGGAAGGGCCACCTCTACGAGGGAGTCATAGTTTCAGCTAATCAAAGTTGGCTGATGCTGTGATGTCACTCTGAGGCAGGAATGGTGCTTCCAGGTAGTGACATAACTCCACGTGGTGAACGCTGCAATCTGGAAGTAAGTTGAGTATTTAAAATATTCACCCTAGTTACAGACATCCAAATACTCTTATTTGGATGTAGCCACCATTGATTCACTCTGCTTCTAATCTGTGTGCTCCTTCATTCCCTGAATTCAGCAACTTTTTTTTTTTTAAATAGAAATATTGGGGAAAATAAATGGGGTTTGATATTTTCTGAAACTGTGGTGATATTCTAATAGCTGATGTCTGCAGACGATTCAAGTGATGAAGCTGGTGAAAAGAAACTCATGAGTAACCCTCTGACAGATCATAACTATCAAAATATGGCTGACTGATAGTTACTAATAAATGGCTTTGGTATTCTTGGTCCCTTTCCCAGCTGACAGATATCTTCGGTGTAGGTCCAGCAAAGGCTTTAGGCACCCACAAATAAGCAAATTATAGTGCCAGACAACCCCCAAACTGGGATCCATGGTCCAGTGTTAGGCATGCATGTTCCTCTTCAATATATGAGGAGAATAAGGCACAATACAAAAATATCCAACACCATCATCTGCAAATGGGGACCTGGGTGGTAGAAAATACTCAAAATTAGTTTCACACCTGATTTTCTCTGAAGCTTATGCTTGATCCAGGAGTATTAACTGGCAAGGCTGCTTGTTTTGATGACCTTAAGCTTACATAGTAGAGAAGAATCCCTTCTTTCAAAAACTGTGGAGGGAACAATTAAATCCTGTGAATTACTTTAAAATGCAGCTGGTAACAACCTGAAAAAGGAGGCATCAGTGCTTTTTAACTTTTTGTTACTCTGGGTTCTGGTCTCTGCTTGCCAAATATTGTGGATTAAAAGAAGAGAGAGATAGAGTAAGACTAGTAATAAAGACCAGGTTGTGTAATTTTCTTCTCTTTACCATGAATCTCAGCTACCATGCTATAGAGTTGGGCTCTCTCTTTCTGTCTTTTTCTCTCTCTCTCTCTATCTAGCACAATGAATGTTGCTTCACTTTTTTTACAGAAGCTTGCACAGGAAGGGGGCCAGACAAATCCCTTTTATTCCACATTTTCTCCAAGTGTACCTAGGAGGAAGAGGAGGTGAATTTAATCTTTCCATGCAGAGAAGAGCCTCTGGTCATCATGCAACTATTTTAGAACTAGGCCAACACTGGCACCTCCACCTCATCTACCTGAATTTTAGAAATACCCCAAGCTGCATTTTTACCTGTACCCATTCCTCTTGCCATAGCTGAATGTTCTCTGTTATTGGACATAAGTAGCAGATCACTTTTTTCTGCATCCAGATTCAGTCTGGTAGGAAACAGGACTGGGATTGCTCAGAATAAGGTGGTTCTGACCATAAACTCAGTGTGGTTCTGCAGCCTTGAAGACCAGGGAACTGTTTAATTAGTGTAGCCATCTCTATGCTTGGACAGCTGCTAAGGGGATATTGTTTGGATTTCAGTTTGAGAACGAGAAAATCTATCTCTGAACAAATCTTGGTTTAGGTGCTTTAGGATTCTGACTCATGAGCTGGTCAGCTTACTCTGGGATGACTCACCTGCCACTGGAGAAGCAATCCCCAAACTGCTAAAAATTGTAGACTGGCATATTAAGGGAAAACTACAATCAGTCCCATCCCAAGGGAAAACAAGTAGTCAAAACCCTTCGATCCTGTTTGGATCTAAATCTACTTCCCAAATGTCTATTTCAGCAAGCATTGGATGGCATCTGTTTCAGACAGAGGTTTGAATGGAAATAAGAGACTTAACTACCATTTTGTTCTTTTGTAGATCAGCACAGAAGCTTGAGTTGATGCAGTTTCAAAGGACAACAGCACAAACTTGTACAGATGCCATCAATGCTGTATATGTGGTCTGAGTGTAGTGTCCAACTCAATCACTATCAATGAGTCTACCAGTTTTAAAATGTACTTAATTTATGTAGAAAGAAATCTGACTTTTTTTTTTTATAATGAGATTTATCAAGCTAAATCAAAATGTAAAGTATTCCTGAATGTTTGAAATTTAGAGTTTGTTCAAAGTTCATCACAAACTTAGATACCTGAATTTTGAACGCCTTACAATAATTCTAATTTTAATTAATGCTTTCTATTCTTGTTCTAGGAAATGACAGACAACCTAAGCAATGGTGGCCCACATCTGATTTATAATGGAAGTGTATATTAAGAAATTTTTAAAAGTTCCATGGAAGGAAGTGGTTTTAGAATTTTCTTCAGGAAAAAAAAAATAGACTCCAAGAAATTAAGAAAATGAAACTATCTTAGCTTTTATGGCTCAAATGTCACAACTGCAGACCAGCACCGTTGCAATTTCCTTTTAGAACCATGTTCAAAATTTGTCTCCTAAACATTTTGCGGATATACAATATTTATTCATTTCCTGGCTACTCTCTTTCAGTTTTTTGTCTGAATAATCTTTCTGAATTGTGATAGTATTTGAAATAGACTTCTCAAGACTCTTATTCTCATGAAGACTCGAAAATCAGAAAAAAAAAAATAAACTGAACTGCATTTAGCCCACTCAAAGGAGAAGGCTGAGGAAGAATGGCTCAGGGGAATCTTTTTCTCCTCTCCACTTAGCAGCATCTGGTGTAATATGATGGCTTCAGATCATGGCATGGTACAGCAACACATCTGCACAATCCTTCTCCTCACATTTTGAATGCATCCTGCCTCAGTTTTCCCAGTAGATCATATCAAAAGAGAGTGCAAACTCCTCTTCCAAAAAGCTCCCATTTCACATCCAGAGTGTAAATGAACAGTATGCTGAAAACAACACCAATGTCTTTGTTTTGAAAGACAGAATGCTCTAAGAATGCCATAAATCAAAACCTCAATAATGCCTTGTTGTAAAGAAACTGTAAATATTTCCAATTTGTGAATGAAGTATATTTCGTAATTTGTTCATAAAAGATGACAAATAAAATGAAATATAAATCAGAGATTTTAGAGAGATCTTTTGTGTTTTTTTCTTGTTAGAAAGCATGTGACATATCTGTCCCCAGTGCATGCCCCTTATGGGAACATTTTTGCTGCAGCTCCAGACACAGCCTGCCAAGGCAGGACCCATGGTATATAAATGGGTGCAGAGATTCACATATGTTGAAAAATTCACAGTGAACATACAACCTGGGGAGGTGGTTCTGTATCATTCCTTTCCTCATTGCCTCAGAAAAAAAAAAAAGAAAAAAACATGTAAAAGGGCCTTATAAAATAAAATCAAGAGTAAATTAAAAAATTACTCAAAAATCCACCTTGGAACTACCTGGCTGCGGTTCATCACTTGCTCCACAGCACAACTATAATATCACAGGTCACCAGAGTCTCTTGTGACACCTCAGGACTAAGAATGGTAGCTTCAGATCCTGGAGCAGTTTGGAGTTGAAGTTCAGAATCTGCTCAGGAATAATGTGAAAGTACTGACCATAAAACCACCCAGTTATTTATCACAAACAATTTCCTGGCATGTCAGTGAGAGTATGGGATAGCACAGGGAAACAGGTGATTCTTCTCTATCCCACACAGCTGTGCAGTACAACAGCCTCTCTGTAAAAGGAAAGGAGGACACATTATCTAAACTTGTAATGTTTGAAAGTCCTGCTGTAAATTATTAAATACCACCACACCATTTCTGCTGCATTCACAGAGGTGCTGGAAGGAGAGAGAAAAGATCTGGGCCCCAAATTCAATTGGTAGGGGCTTTTTCCTTCTTTTGGTGCCAAGCCTGTAGAATGTAGAAAAACTGGCCAGTCCCTACATAAATAAAAGCCTTGAAAATGCAAATCTGGAATTTAAACGACTTGGGAATAAATGTGACAATGAGTGCTCCTACCTGAGACATAAAAAAAGAATCAGAATTCTTAAATTACCCCAATGTATGTATGTGGTAGGGGAATTCTGGGAAAAATTTCACTTTGTTTAATGGTTTTCTTCTGTAATTGCATACAGAATTCAATTGAAATGGAAACATTCTCTGTATGTTTTCATTACTGGTACAGATGAAAGGACATTCATTCCACTTATCCAACTGCATGAAAAACAAAACTTTCACTTTTCAGAATGTGACCAGCCAGTGTATCTACACCAATAGCTTGAAGGCTGGGCACAAAAGTCCTTTTCAATCTAAATAAAATGAAACATGTATTGCTGTTGACACAGTTGTCTGATTCATGCTGCTGTAAAATCAGATGTTGGCTCAGATTCTCTCTGAGATATTCAGCTGTTATTTACTAGGCCAAGCAACACTCTTCCTGAAGGAACTTACTGAACTTTGTGCAGAGGACTTAGCTGGTAAGTCCTTAATGTATTTTAAAATACTTTAGGCTGTATTTTATGCTATACTTTGCATTTCATTGAACCTCAGCTGATGAGAAACACACACATTTTGAATTCACAATAATCAGCAGTGCTTATTGCAAACTGTTCAGAAAAGTGCATATAATATGTTTTAAATCTCTGTCTTGCACAATCTTCAACACATATTTGTTGCATTAGGACATATGAATTTCCCTTTGAAGAACAGTGGAGCAGACCACATTCAATAGGAAATTGACATACATTAAGCCATTATCACAGACAGTCATGCTTATATCAAAACTTTTCCTGACAGTGTGATTTTAAAGATACAGTCCAAAGAGAGTCTAATGGTTTAAGCCATTTTTAATCCTCTCAGACCAGCCAGGTTAAGGAGTTAAAAGGAGCCTTTTATAATTAAATGCTCAGAAATATCTAAAAGCAGACTGGTATTAGACTACCATATCATTGTAGATATTACTGCATAATCTTCCTGCCTAAAATGATTCCATCTAGCTTTCCTCTTCTGTACTGAAGTGACATCTTTAGCCCCACCATAAACCTCCAACATAAACAACCAACATGTACAGCCAAAGCTGTTGTACATGCATCTGGAGACAGATTTTGAGGAATAATTTTAGAACTTGTACAAGGGCTAACCAGACAGACTCAGAATTGCCAGGGGGCAGGAAAAAAAAAAAAAAGAAGAAAATAGCAGAACATTTTTAAGTAAAACATAATTTGATTGGAGTAAAGATGCTAAATCTATCCTCATTTAGTATCATCAGCCTGAGGAGCTCTAAATGAAGCCTGGGAAGCTTGCTCAGAAAGGCCTTTTCACTTCTGATTATAAAATTAGAAGAATGCAACTTGGTGTTCTGAAGGAAAAAAAAAGGAATGGATGAGATTAATCAGTAGCTGGAATTTCAGCAGAAGGTGTGTACCTGGAGAGACCTGCTTGGCTGTGAAAGTGTTGTTCTGCTACAGAAAGAAGCAGCTTTGACTTGGAGCAAAAAATCCAGAGGGCTGCACCAGGGCATCTCCTGCCACCTCTCACCAAAGCAGTCAAAGAAACTCTGAAGACACAGCACAGGGACACCTCCTTCTGCCAGAGAGCCAACAAGAAGCTGTGCAGAGCACCCTCACAATTGCTCTGCAGTTCCCTCAAAGGAGCTCTGAGCATATACAGAGTGCCAGGTTATTTGGTTTTTCCCCTTACATTACATTTGATTTGCTGTAAGGTGTCTTTTATGTCCTTTTATGTCCTTTTATGTCATAGCAGGTTGCTTTAGTGACTTTCACATCATTACAATTTTGATTCATAACCAGTAGAAGGTTTATTTTGGTTTGATTTTTTTTCTTCCCAGAGATCACTCTGAAATGCATTTAAAATCCTGCCATAAGCTGCAAAATGTGTCTTTCTAAAAATATATGCAGTTACGGCATTTTGAACAGGCTGACCAGGTACATTAATTAAAAATAACTTCATCTGCATATTGAAAATACCTGTTCAAATGAACTGGCATAATGTGCAATGGGAACATGCAAGAAAGGCAGGGGCAAAGAGGCACCATAAACACAACTGAAGAGCTGCATATAAGTCTACTGATACAAACCAGGTATAGGAGTTAACACAACTTCCTTAAGAAATCATACATACATTTAAAAAGCTCCATTAGGATTTCCTACCCTCTTTCCTGCACCCCATGGTAGTAGCTAGTGTGAGAAAATCAAATTATGTTACCAGGACAGTAAACTTGTTCAGTTCCTCTCCCATATCATTAGGTAAACCCTTTTTTCTCTCCTTCCCACTTCATGCTGGTTCAAGCTAGGAGATCATGTCTTGTATCTACCCTTATCTCTTCTCTTCTGTTAAAATGCAGCTGTATCCTTTAAAGTTTTTAGCATTGAATCAATTCTTACCTTCCTTGCCCAGAGAAAGGAAAGATTGATCATTGCCTTTATTTTACAGTGTGATTGCAAACAAGGCAAATCTACATCTAAACCACCTAAACCATGAAGTCCATGCAGGCTGACAGCATTAAATTCCTGTGGTTTGCTACATTACTGACATCATCACTGCCTTCCCCCCTAAATCCAGGAATAAACTCCAGGAATGCTGACAGCTAGTATTTTTGGGGACTATTTATTAACTGTGTAGCACTCTGGAAAAATATGTGTCAGAGCTCCTTTTTTAACTATTACACATGAAGAACAGTAGGTTAATATTTATACCCACACTATGGTGCCAGCAGCAGAGATCTTGAAATGGTCCAAGAGTTCTGGACCTAAAAGGCACGAGATTCTGCATGATCGTATTTATGCAATGGATTGTTTTGCTTCTGTTTTATGCTTGCTAAAAATAATGTATAAAACTATGAAGAAAACTTGTTGAGTTTGTAAATTTAGATATTCAAACATGAAGAAATACCTGAATGGATTTTATGATTAACTTTTCCTGCTGTACAGCAGAAGACAGGATAATTCACCTGACAATCCTTTTATCAATCATATAACATCTTTGAAAGCAACATGTATTTTTTCCATCTAAAAGATGTACTCTATCATCTGCTTATTCCAATGAGCACAAACTTTCCCACTTTAAAGTAATTTGTTTCTGTGCAGATTTCCCAGGCACTGGCTCTCACAATGCTATTGTCTGCTAAATTAAAGAGCCTGGGACAAACAGGGATCAAGTAATTTCTTAACCTTCTCTTGGGTTAACTTCTTAAAGTTAAATCTGCCCTCACTGTGGGCAGATTTCCAGACTATATATATATACATACATAAGTTCATTCCTAAACCCTTTAAAATTTCCCATGTAAACTTATTCTTTCTGTCCTGTGTATAGGAATTATGTCAGTATCTTTAACTTCTTATCCCATTCATCCCTGGCTTACCAAAGTTACATTGGACCAACAGCTAGTAGGCTGAGAGTTCTCATCTTGTCTCTCCTTGATTGCTTTGAAATAATCTTTATCCTGCACGGATATTAAAATTCAATAAAATTTCATATTGTCTAAGCTTTCTCTCCCCAGTTCTTGTCAGACAAGCAGCCTACTTTAGCTGTAGGTGTAATGAAGTAAATAAGGAATTATTTTATATTTTAGAATCTGTCTCCTTCCCTGATTTCCACCCATGGATAGACAGATCTCTTGTGTGAATTTGTTGCAGGCTGGCAAGTTTAATTAAGGAATGCCCTGTGTGGCACAGGCACACCTACCCTGCCTCAAACCCATGCCTAGCTCAGCACAGACAATCCTCTGCTCACACGAGCTTTCACAGCCAGATGTCAAACAAAGCTGAAAGACTATGCAGGGATTACATTCCCATCTCTCCAAAGAAAGATGTTTCCCTTTTGCTAAATGGTTTGCTCAAGAGGGAATGACCTTTCTTCCTTCCCCCTCTTAGGATGCACATTAGCTTTTTCAGAGTCTGTGCTGTGTACTTGAGTCACGACAGTCCCTTGGCAAGTAATGGAGCCAGAATGAGCATCCAACCAAACAGCTTCAAGGATATATAAATATTAATTTGTTGCAATTCGTCTTTCAAGAAAATGTTGCAACAGTCCTAATTCTGTGGTAATTCTATGGCTGCAGTGATGAGACTGTGTAGGCACAAAGGAGCCAGTTGCATCTCTGTGGCAAGACTGGAAAATTTGGGAAAAAAATCTCTGAGAAAAAGGGCTTAGGGGTTTGATGTATTGGCACATCATACCTTTAATGGCAGACAAAAAACCAAAACACAACACGCAAAATAAGCAAAACAAAACAAATACAAATACAAAAGCAAAAACAAAACAAAAAACCCCACTAATGTAGCTTTCTTTAATATACCTTCAGTATACTTCAATATAGTATATTGAAGAGTATATCTTCACTTTCATTGTAACAATTTTTTTGCGTGTTCAATTTATTCTTTTATGTCATATGCCTGTGACTCCCCAATGCTGTACAGTATTATATTCAATATTTGGTTTGAAAATCCCACAAACAGAAAAAGTATTGAAAAATATCTGAAAGTAATTCTGCTTTATGAACAAAAAGTAGTATGTTCATGTACCTTGTGGTTCAGCTTCTCCTAGGCTAAATCAATGTCTCTTTCGAGGACTGTAGTTAAAGATATGCTTAAGAAACTGCTTCCACTGTGAGTAATTGGACTAAGATTTCTGTTTAAAGATAAACCTGGACAACTGTCTCAAATAAGAATTCTTTGTAATGGCAGCCAATGCTCAGACAAATCCAATAATTAGTAACTATTTTTGTAGTTGTGTCAGTGTGAGAATCAGGGCCTTAACCTGCATTGCCCTGAACACTGCAAAAAATAGTAAGTGGATGTGCAGGCACAGAAGTGATCAATCAGAATAAATGAATTTTATAAGTACAGATCTACTGAAGGATAAAAAAAGGAAAGGGACAAACAAAGGGATTTTTGCTGCTTTCTCCCCACCTTTCCATTAGCACCCAATAGTGAAAAATGCCCATTTCTATCAGTCACTGCAATCACAGCTGCCTTGCCTGCACACTCCTAAAAGACAGACTGCACCATCTTTCACCCCTCACGACACCTACATTTATAGTCTGCAATACCTGCAAGCCTTTAAGATGACTCCTTTTAATGGTTTCCTCAAATATACTGCTCTTAACCCCCAAAAAAGGTTCATGCTTGAACACTGCACGTTTGTTTGGAAGTACTTACTTTTTATTTCAAGTAAATGTACATTCTGGGGACTTCCAGGATATATATTGGTTCTGTCAAGGAATGGAAACATTACAGATGCCCCCCAGCTTACTGGCAAACAGAGGACATTCTGTCAAAACAGCCTATTTTTTGGGAACTTAGAATTTAATTTAAAATCTCCTTATTTGATGGCACTCATATTTTTGGCATTTACATTTCCAGTGTTTATACTGATGTCTTAAGAACACTTAAGCAGAACATTTATTTGCAAATAAAGTTTCACAACTTGGCAGACTTGGGTTCTCTTTATAAATCTAAGAACTATAAATCCTTTTTCATGTAAACATATGTATTATTTCCTACCAAAAGTGTGTGACGGCCACAAAGTTTAATTATTCTCCATCTATAAACCTGTATGAGACAGCTTATCTGACATAATGAGTGTGCACAGGCATAATTAAAAATATACATGTCCAATAAGGGTAAATAAATAAATAAAAAGTATGAAAGAGCAGTGACTTGCCAGGAAAATTATACTGTAAGTTCGAATAACCCATAGGTTCATTGGAATGCAGCTGTGGTGGAAAATTACAGGAGACTTTTTTCATCATTCTCTGCTGAATTGAAAACTAGCAAAAAGTGAAGAATACAAAGAACCCCAAGTTGTCCTTTCTGGTGGAATGCACACACAGCCCAGCAGTGAGGAGGCTGCCAGGGAGAGCTGTTCAGTTTCTCCTATCTTCAAGCATCTGTAGAGATGGTCCAAAGATTTGCAACACTAATGTGGGCATCTTGAGTTCTGCTCTGAGACACAGAATGAAAACAGAATAAAAATGAAAACAAAATTAAAAAAAAAAAAAAAAGAAAGAAACAAAACAGTGTGTTTTTCCAAATGACAACCTCAAGTGCCACACCAGCTGCCCCAGTGATTGCACTGGGGGTCACTGCAGAAGCGACACTACTTACCGAGAAAGAGCTCAGCACTGGTTTACTGATTACTCAACTTTTTGGGCAGCTCATCAGGAGCAGGCCTAAGTGTGGGTTAAAGTGTGCTGAACCCCGTGGCCCTCACGGTTCCCAGCTCCCTGCAGCTGGCCAGCCTGGCTGCCAGCACCGTGCTGCCCTGGCGGGGCTGGCCCTGGGCTCCCTGAGCGAGCCGGGCTGCACCACACCCGCCTCATCTACCACCGAGAGGCTGGGAACGCTCCAAGCCATGCAGGGTCCTCACCCACTTCTCTGGAGCTCCACTTGAGCCTGGCTGTGCTAGTGAACTCCACTTTGACAACAGCTCTGCATTTCCTTAGAAAACCTCCACTGGAGATGGAGAACACGGACTCAAACTGAGTGTAAACAAAATTTGGGACCATGTAATGTTAAATCCTACTGGTGAGACCAGCACTAAAAGGCTTTAGATTCTGATAAATGCTTTGGGGAGCTGCAAACAAGGCCTTGCAAGCCTGATATCTTAGGTTCCACTCTCAGAGTGGAAGGTCTAAAGTGTGGAGAAAGGGGTGAGCTTTGGCTCTCCAGAGGAAACATTTCTCCTAATCCAGAACTCAAAATTTTTACCATAAATCAGTAACCTGTGACTGGGAACTTAAAAACTCAGGCTGTCTCAAGAGGACTTCAGGGTCCTACCACGTGAACAACAAGAGCCTATTTTGCTCACCTGGAAAGCATCCAAGCTCCCATTCTGATTTCTCAACAGAAAGGTCCTGCTAAAGGTTACACTGGGAGGCCCTCTTCTGTCAGAACGAAGCAAGAATGATTTACTGCACAGAGGAGCATGAAAAGAAGCACTGCTCTGGGAACTCCTGACCAGGACAGCCAGCTGCAGGCCTTGAATTTTGCCATTGCCTTGTTGCAGTTTCTCTCAGATTTGGGTGTTGGGGCTTCCTTCCTCCACCACCGCCTAAGCAGAGAAATTTCTCATGCTCTTAAGTGATTTGGGTAAGTGAAAGCAGAATCTGATATGAGAGCAGGATTTTGTCCACACCTCACTTATTTTTTTTCCTACTTTCACCAGTGTAGGGAGCATTAAAATTGCTTCTCACAGAACAATCCCCGACACTCATGTTTTGTTTCTCTTTGGCCACTGGGTGATTGGCTGTTTTGGTTTTGGTTTGGGGGTTGGGGTTTTCTGAAGAGGGTGGAGAGGGATGTTTTTTGGTTGGTTGGTTGGTTGGTTGGTTGGTTTTCAGTTTTTTTACTATGACCATGACTTCTGAAATCTTGGGATGTTTACATGTAGCGGAGTGGGTGTGATACTAAGCAGTTAAACCAGGTAAATGAGAATGTGATGTACCAAACTAAACCATGAATTCAGCAGGAAGTTAAACAAGAACAGAAAATATTCTCTTTAAATTAGGATAACCTGGCAATTGCCTAAAAATTATGCTACCTCATCTTTAACCTTGATATTCAGTTACCATTCAGACATCAAGTGATACCTAGCACTGATTCATTCAGAGGTGACACTAAGAATTTTCCAGATAAGGCACAGCACATTGGAGATCACCTAATTTACTGAAGGTGCATTTGCTTCAGCACCTAGAGACATCAAGCTCTTCAGTATCCACCCTCCAGAGGAGGGGGCCCTTTCTAACCCACCCCACCCCGGGACCCCCTTCGGAGGAGGGGGCCCCCCTAA
>VZRX01012522.1:0-14444 GCA_013398075.1 Notiomystis cincta
CCCCTCCCGCTGCCCCCCGGCCCCCCATCCTCTCTCCCGCTCTTTTCCCTCCTCCGGCCCCGTCCCCTCCACAGGGATCCTCACGCCGCAGGAGCTGCCCAGCTGCTTTTTGGGCTGGTGAGCGTTTGCCTCCCAGAGCCTTGCCCGGCATCTTCATCCTCCTCCTCGCCCTCCGCAGCTGCCGGTGGTGTTTCCCCCATCCCTCCGTACCCCGGGGGAGAACAGCCCGTCCTCGGCCCCTTTGGTTTGCCCGGAGCTGGGGCAGGGGCAGCTCCAGACCCCTCCAAACTCCCGCTCTTTGCTGCCTTCTGGGCTCGCTGTTCCCGGTCCCAGGGAGGGGAAGGCGGGGAATTAGGGATAGGGGAATTAGGGATAGAGTCCCCTGGGTAAATTCGTGGAGTCCCAAGAGCTGCTGAGGCATCCGTGAGCAGGACAGGGGGACAAAGGCAGTGGGGCAAGCTGGGAGGATGCTGGGGGAAGAGCCGGGGCTACGGGACAGGTGTGGTGGCAGCCGGGGAATCTGAGAGGTGCCGCAGGCTCTGCTGGAGTGTACAAGAAATCCCAGGGGAATCCACGAGGCTGGAATGCAGAGAATCCCACCTGGGAGCCTGAAGTCTCCTTGTGGGTACGGGTGGAATCTGAAGTGGAGGAGTGAAGTGGCTGCGGCTGGAGGAGACCCAGAGGCGAATTCAGCTGGTGTGTCCAGCCTGAGGGACATCTCTTTGGAGAGGAGCCTCATGCCCAGCTCAGGAAGAGGGGAGATGTCTGGAACAGGCTCCAGTTGGGTCTCAGAGTCAGCAGGATCTCCATCCCTGCCCCAATTCAGGCTGCTTCTGAGACTCAGTGTCTTTTTGTCCTTTGCACGTCCAGCCTTTTACTTCCCAAAAAGTCAGTCTGTGAGGTGACAAGAGAGGTTTAGTCCATCTCCAGCTGAGCAGCTGCTCTGTGGCTCATCAGAAAGGTGCAAAAGGGGAGGTATGACCAGAATGCTGTGGCTGTGGTTGTTAAATGATAACATTTTTTGCATTTCCCCCATGCAGAGCCCCTTGCCCTGCCAGTTCCTGCTCCCGCCGCGGATGAAAGCGTGAAGGCCGAGCTGACCAGGAGAAGGGACTCTTAAGCAGCTGCTAAGATGGGCATGAGGATCAAGCTGCACAGCACCAACCACCCCAACAACCTGCTGAAGGAACTCAACAAGTGCCGGCTCTCCGAGACCATGTGCGACGTCACCATCCTGGTGGGCTCCCGCTCCTTCGCCGCGCACAAGGCCGTGCTGGCCTGCGCCGCCGGCTACTTCCAGAACCTCTTCCTCAACACGGGGCTGGACGCTGCCAGGACCTACGTGGTGGATTTCATCACACCAGCCAACTTCGAGAAGATCCTGAGCTTTGTGTACACCTCGGAGCTCTTCACCGACCTCATCAACGTGGGCGTCATCTACGAGGTGGCGGAGCGGCTGGGCATGGAGGACCTGCTGCAGGCCTGCCACTCCACCTTCCCCGACCTGGAGAGCTCGGCCATCACCAAGCAGCCTGCCCTGTCTGTGGGGGAAGGCCGGGCTGGGCCGCTGAGCAGCACCTCCTCGGAGCAGAGCCACTCTTTGGGGGACATCCGGAGCGGCGTGGAGCACTTCGGCCCCGAGCGGAATTACCTCCTGCAAGGGGACGTGGCGGGCAGCTACAAAGAGGATGACAGGAATCCTGTGAGCGAGGCCAGCCAGGCTCTTCCCCTGATGCACCCACAGCAGTCTCTCAAGACAGAACAGGAGTCGGATCCAGGGCAGTTCGCTCCGGTCGCGGGTCTGGGGGCCCAGCCCGGCGGGAATGTCGTGGCACAGACCACCGGCAGCTCCTGCCCTCAGTACAAGGCCCAGAGCAACGGTGACTATGGCAAGGGGGGCTTCTTCCCCACTGACCCCTCCCTGGATATCTCCACGGGGAGCAACTCCTGCCCCAGCAACAGCGACCACTCCAAAGAGCAGGGATTCGAGCAGATGGATGAGCTCCAGCTGGAGGATTTGGGAGAGGCCGAGCTGCATTTTGAGGATGCTGGAGAAGAGCTGGTCCCGTCCGAGGAAGTGATTGAGCTGAGCGACGACAGCGAGGAGGAACTGGCCTTTGAGAGCGACAGCCGGGACAGCAAGGCCATGCCCTGCCAGGTGTGCAAGAAGGTGCTGGAGCCCAACATCCAGCTGATCCGCCAGCACGCCAGGGACCACGTCGACCTGCTCACCGGGAACTGCAAAGTCTGCGAGACCCACTTCCAGGACCGCAACTCCAGGGTCACTCACGTGCTGTCCCACATCGGCATCTTCCTCTTCTCCTGCGACATGTGCGAGACCAAGTTCTTCACCCAGTGGCAGCTGACGCTGCACCGGCGGGACGGGGTCTTCGACAACAACGTCATTGTCCACCCCAGTGACCCCCTGCCGGGGAAGGTGGCCGTGTTTGGGGGAGGGCCCGGCCCCGAGCTGGCCTGCGCTGCCTGCGGGAAGCCCTTGGCCAAAGATTTCCACACGGTCCGGAACCACCTGCTGGAGCACGTGAACCTGAAGAGCCAAACGTGCGGGGTGTGCGACCAGCGGCACCTGAGCCTCTGCAGCCTGATGTGGCACGCCCTGTCCCACCTGGGCATCTCCGTCTTCTCCTGCTCCGTGTGCGCCAGCAGCTTCGTGGACCGGCAGCTCCTGGAGAAGCACCTGGCCGTGCACCAGCACGTGGAGGAGGCTCTTTTCCAGTGCCACTTCTGCAGCCAGAGCTTCAAGCTGGAAGCGGCTTACCGGTACCACGTCAGCCAGCACAAGTGCGGGGGCAGCCTGGACATCCGGGCGGGATTCGGGGAGCGCCTGCAGCCGCAGGGGCTGCCCAAGAGGAAGCTGCCCGAGGAGTTCCTGAGCGAAGAGCTGGCGCTGCAGAGCCAGCCAGGCAACAGCAAGTACAGCTGCAAGGTGTGTGGCAAGCGGTTCGCCCACACCAGCGAGTTCAACTACCACCGGCGCATCCACACCGGGGAGAAGCCGTACCAGTGCAAGGTGTGCCACAAGTTCTTCCGCGGGCGCTCCACCATCAAGTGCCACCTGCGGACGCACTCGGGGGCCCTCATGTACCGCTGCACGGTCTGTGGCCACTACAGCTCCACGCTCAACCTCATGAGCAAGCACATAGGGGTGCACAAGGGCAGCCTCCCGCCGGACTTCACCATCGAACAGACTTTCATGTACATCATCCATTCCAAAGAGGCCGAGAAAAACACGGATAGCTGATGGGGCAGGGCAGGGCTGGAGGAGGAGTGAGTGTTAATGATGGAAGCTGTGGAGGAGGAGAAGAAAAAAAAAAAATGTCATTTAGTTTTATTTAATGGTCAGGCATCTTGGATGGAATTTTTTTGTTTGTTTGTTTAATTTTTTTTTTTTTTGGGCCTTCCTAGGGCTTTTTAGATTGGTGGCGTTGTACAAATTAACAGCACGTGAGGTACATCACTGTTTTCAAGGAGTCTGTCGTGTTTACTTACCTCTGGTCCTGTTAGAGGCCATCGAGTTCTGTGCTTTTAGCATTTCTCACTAGTTTTTGAGTCTAGATTCTATTTTTTTTTTGAACCTTTTAGCGCACTTGACCAGGCTAACCCTGAGCTTGTCCACAAACTGATGCTGCTAAGATTTTCACACCTGACCTCAGTGGAGAGGGACAGAGCCAGAGCAGGTGCTGGACTCGAAGGAAAGGAACAAAAGAGAAAGAAAAAAAGGAAAAAAAAAAGAACATTCTGGGCATCCCTGGTGTTCTGCTGCTACTGCCAGGAGACAGGCAAAGTGTGCTCTGGGATCAGCCATTGCTGCGTTGCTGGGGAGAGGAGCAGGAAGCACCTGAGTGTGTAAAGAAGGAGGGATCCCNAAAAAAGAACATTCTGGGCATCCCTGGTGTTCTGCTGCTACTGCCAGGAGACAGGCAAAGTGTGCTCTGGGATCAGCCATTGCTGCGTTGCTGGGGAGAGGAGCAGGAAGCACCTGAGTGTGTAAAGAAGGAGGGATCCCAGCTGGGAACCAGGAGCAGGGGATTCGCAGATTCCCAGGCCGTGTCTTCTCTGCCCTGGCTGGGACTCGCTCCTGCCCTGAGACCCGGAGGAGGAGAGGAAGGAGCAACACGACCTCGCTGCAGAGCCCGGGCGGAGGCGGCTGTGTGAGCACAGGGATCTCCTGTAGGACTGGAGAGGGAGGGAAGCAGGTCCGTGCTCCCTGGGAGCTGATTTGTGGTGGCTGTGGAGAGCCAGGAGTCTCCTGGCTCCGCTCTGCCCCAGCCTCACGCAGACGAGTCGGGATGAAGCTGTTGCCTTAACTCCCTGGAAGGTACCTTGGAGGACTTCTCCTGCCAAAGGGATCCCCCTCCCGTGCCCGGGATCGCCACGTCCCGGACGTGTTCCGGTGGCAAATGTGTGTGGTTGGGGCCGTGTGAGTTTGTTCGTGGAGTGGGAGCCACAGTGAAGGCTTGGCCTCTCCAGCTGCATGCTGGGCACTTCTGGGGACTCTCCTGGGTGTGGGGGGCTCTCCTGGGCATGAGTGGCTCTCCCCCTCCAGCTGCCCCTTGGTGCTGGAGGCTCTGCTGGGTGTGGGGAGCTCTCCTGGACACGTGTCAGGCTCTCCTTGGCACAGGGAGCTCTCCTGAGCAAAGGGGTCTCTCCTGACCCCATGTCAGGTCCACCTCACACGGGGGGCTCTCCTGGCCTGTACTGGGCACTCCTGGGGGTCTCTCCTGGCCTGTACTGGGCACTCCTGGGGGTCTCTCCTGGCCACGAGGTCAGCTGGTGCCAACAGTGTTAACACTGGGAAGGGCATGGGTTAGCTTCTCCCCGTGTTATCCTGCTGTGGGGCAGAGGTGGGGAGGAACAGATATTTCCAAGCTGGAATTGCCCTCGGGTAACTCATTCTACCTCACAAACAGGAAGTGCTCGGGGCTCTCCAGCCTCGGTGGTCGTGGAACGGCTCCTGCGCTTCTGTCAAGTTTTGCTGTTACTAAACTAAACTAAACTAAACTAGTGATTTGCAAACCCTGGAAACTCACCCCACTGCCCCCTCCCTGCGAAGGGACACCCAGGAGGGGCCATCCTGCAGTGGGGGCTGGACTCGGAGAGCTCAGAGCGCCCGGGGGTCTCTCCCCCGGCTCCGCCGTGGCCTTGGGCAAGTCACTTCACCTCTTTGCCTCAGTTTCCTCATCTGTAAAATGAGGGTGGTACCTCCCGTGGTACCGACCTACCTCCGGGAGCGGGGAGGGTGCCTGGAGCCTGGCTTTGCAGGAGGGGAGGCACCAGAGCTCTGGGTTGGCCTGGCTGCTGCAGCTCTGAGTTCTGAACTCTGGGATCGCTGCGGAGCTGCTTTGAGCCGTGTTAAAGTGTTACGAGAGAAAGGGTAATTTTGGGAACGGCGTGGTGCTCTGGGAAGTGTGGGAGCTGGTGGTGCCTCGCTGGCGGCTCCTCTGAGCTGCTCTCTGGGTTCCAGGGTTTCTGTCATGGAACTGTGGGATGGATGAGGCTGGAAGGGGTCACTCAGCCCCAACCCCTGCTCGTGCACGGTCCCCTCGAGTGTGGAACTCAGGGCTGTGCCCGGCTGGGGACAGGGATGAACACGACCTGCCCTGCTCTGGAGGTGGCTGTGAAGGATGTGAGGGACAGACAAGGCTGGGAGAGCCTTGAGAACCTCCTGGAACGTTCCAGAAGCCGTGGTGAGCTTCAGGGAGGGTCTGCAGTCCCGGATCTCGCTAAGCTGTAAAGCAAAAGCCTTTTGTGCACAAAAACCAAAAAGAGAAGCTTTTACACTGAAACACCAATGGGCACAGCCAGCCCTTGCTCCTGGCCCTGGGTGGGGAAGGCAGGAGCCCTCTGCTTGCTGCTGGCTTTGATCTGGGGAATTTCTGCTTGCCTGGGTTAAACCAGATCATTCCCACACGGAACATCCCGAAATCGGCAGTGGAGGGGCTGCAGGGAGGGGTCTGGACCTGCTGCTGCTCCTCCTGGGGGTGATTCCCAGAGGGGTCAGAGACCTCAGTGCTCCCCCCAAGAGGGTCCTGGGTGTTCCTGAGCCCTCAGGGGTTGGCAGGGATGTCACCCCTGTCCCCGTGTCCGGCCAGCCTGGCTGGCAGCTCCAGCTCCGTGTTGGGAGAGCCAGAGCAGTCTCTCCATGCTGGATTTCGTCCCTTCTCCACCACCACGGGCAAACCTGGCTCCCTCCTGTCCCCTCTGCCCTTGGTGACCGTGGGGACACCGACCTACCTCCCCTGGGGCAGCCTGAGGTGTTTGCAAAGTGCTTTGGGGTCCTGGGGTAGGAGAGGGAGTTGCAGAAATTCCAGCAGCGTCCAGGTCCTGGAGCCTCCTGGGGAGCCCGGACAGGGAATTCCCTCTGAGGGCCCTGCTCCGAGCCCAGGCTCACTCCTGTCCCCAGCACAAAACTCACTTTCCCCATCCTCAGTGGATCCAGGTCTCTCCTCAGAGTATTTGAGCAGAAGAAGAAAGAACAAGAGTTGAATTTGCTGTCTAACCTTTTCGTTAAGTTAATCGTAGGTACTGACCTCCTGCTATTTAAGTGTTTACTATCTATTTGCTGTAAAGTTTTGTATATTTTGTAAACTTTCCCCCCAAATCGTAGATGTCTAAAATCGTTGTACATCGGGTTCTTTTCTACTCCATTGTTCAGCACAAAGTGTGGTTTTTATTTAGAATAATAAAATGGAAAACATCGACCTCTTGTAGCTGCTTTGTTAAATGTGTTCCTCCCGGTGTGTATCCCAACATTCCTGTCTCCTCAGGAATGCCTGGGAAGCAGCTGAGGCCATCCTGGTGTCCTGTTCTCAGCTGGATTTGTGGCTCCAGGACTGGGAGTGGCACAGGAGAACAGGTTGGGACATTCCTGTAGGAACAGGAGGGAGGGAGCAGCAGCAGGATGGGAGCAGAGCTCACCCACTGGGGAATCCCAGGGTTTGTGTGCCTGGATGAGCCTTTTCTGTGCTGCCAGCGCCGTGTTCACCGAGATCTGGAGCTCCACGGGCTGGGAACTGAGGTCAGGAAAGACAAGGATTTACTGGAGTGGGTCTGGCAGAGGCCACAAAAGTGTTGAGGGGTCTGGAGCATCCTGGATGAGGAGAGTGTAGGAGCTGGGCTTGATTAGTCTGGAGAAGACTGAGAGAGGGTTCTATCAATCCGTAAAATATCACAGATATCTCTGTAAATATCTCATTTGAGGGGGGATCTCATCAATCCATAACAATACCTTAAAGGTGGGTGCCAAGAGGATGGTGCCAGACTTTTCAGTGGTGTGACAGGACAAGGAGCAATGGCCAGAAGTGAAACCACAAGAAGTTCCACCTCGACACAAGGAAGAACTTCCCATGGAGGGTGGCAGAACACGTGAACAGGGTGCCCCAGCCCAAGTCACCACATGGGGCTGGGTGACAGAGGTTATTTGAGGTTACTCTGGCCCTGAGGTCTATGGACAAAGCTGCAGAGAAATTACAACAGTTCAAAATTAAGTTTATTATGTGAAATACCAAATTTTACATGATTAAGTATCTTGAATATATTTTTGCCCTGGTGATGTCACACAGCAAGTGATTTGTTGTGTATTTATCATCCATTTTATTAATTGGAAATGGAGGGGATTAGCAAAGGGAAGCTCAAGGAGGATTCAGCATCAGGGAATGAAGATGGTGGGGTCCTGTGGGTGCAGATCTCAGCCTGGGAGTCTCACAGCCCCTGGGGCTCTGCACTCAGAGGTGTGAAGAGCAGAGTTAAGGAAGGGGAACAGCCTGAGCTGCTGCCCTGAACAAGGAATTCTGACGAGAGCACTGGTGCCTTCCCAGGCTCCTGTGTAGGACGTGGATTTGGATTGTTCCCTCAGTGCTCATGTCCCGGGATACAGAGGAACATCCTGCAGAAGGAACCCTGAGGTATTTAGGGTTTTACCCCATCAAGGACCTCAGGAACCGGCAGAGCTTTCCCAGCCAGTCCTGTGATAACCCCTGGTCATGGGCTTCTCCGGGGACATCCTGCTCCCACCGCCCGCGCCAGCTTCCTGTCCCCAGAACTGCTTATGCTTTGCTTTTTTCACGACGTGTTCCTCGAGCAGCTCAAGGCCTTTGGTAGATTTATGGGCTCCAGCACTGTCACTCTGTCACCCTCCCCCACCAAGGGCTCGACCCGCAGCACGTGACTGAGATCAGAATCCAGACAAGGATGGACTTTCTCCGGATGCTCCAGTTCCTTGCGTGGCACATGCCCAGCCTGCGCTCCAGCTCCGAGGTTTTCTGCACGTGCCTGAGCTCCCACAGAGACTTTGGTGGATGGAGAAGGGTTGTTGGAGCCTGATGAAGTTGAGAAATGCACCCAGTGGCCATAAAAACCTGCCAGGGGATGCTCCAGAGGAGACTGGAGTTAATAGATGGGGCACCCAAAGTGAGTCTGGAGCAGCCCTGCCCAGCCAAACCCAGTTTAACCATCGCTAATTTACCACTGGGTTTGCAAAATTGCTCTGAAGGAGTTGCTGATCTTGAATCCAAGTTGTTCCTCCCCTCAGGTCTGTGCCCTGCTCACCCCCTTGGGCTGCTTCACCTTCATCTCTCAAAAATCAGGCTCTGGACATTGCTGGGCACAGTGAGGGGAGGTTTGTGTTCCAAAGGGATGATTCCTTCTCTCCCACTCGGGATGGCACTCACCAGGCAGTGCCGTGCCCAGGCCTGGGGGTCAGGGACAGTTTGGGGATGCAGGAACGCCCGTGATGGGGCAGACTTTGCACCCCAACCCCACAGCTTGGGGCAGGATGGGGTCAGATCTCAGGGGCTGGGTTGTGTCAGACACTGACAGGAGTAACAGGCTTTACTATTGCAAGGGTTTCGTTTGTAAAACAGGGAATATGTTTTTCTCTTATCCTTTCTTTAGGTTGGACACAGCAGCACTCCAGAGGCAAGATGCCCAGGGCTCCCAACTCTCCTCAAACCTGGCACCCCATCCTGCCACGGGAGGTGCCCAGGGCTGTGTCCAAGCAAATTGTCTCCTCAGCACCAGAAAAACCGATCCCACTGTCCCCAGGGAGCCACCACGACAGAGGCTGGGAGAGTCCGACCCCCCTTAGTTGGGAGGGTTGTTGTCCTTTGTGATGACTATGGAGTGCTGCGTGCTGGAGGAGGAGTTGCTGGCGCCCTTCTGGCCATCGTGGTCCTTCGGGATGTACTTGACCACGGCAGAGATGAGTTTGCTGCGGAAGTTCTTGCTGAGGAAGTTGTAGAGGATGGGGTTGACGACGCAGTGCAGCAGGGTGAAGCAGTCTATGACGTCGTAGAAGAAGTAGAGGAGGTGTGCGAAGGTGCAGTGCAGGACGATGTGGCTGCTCTCGAGGGTGAGCAGCGTCAGCACGACGTGGAAGGGCAGCCAGCTGAGCAGGAACACCCCGATGTAGGCGTAGATGAGCAGGCAGTGCTTGCGGCTCTCGGGCTTGGTGCGCCGGATGAACCGCGCCGTCAGCACGTTGAACACCGCGATGATGGGGAAGGGGATGAGGAAGCCCACGATGGTGGTGGCCAAGTTGACCGCCAGCGCCCACTCGTCGTAGGTCTCGAAGGGGGCCATGAAGATGCAGATGGGATCCCCGGTGTTGACCAGCTGCATGTGAGCCACCTCCAGGAAGGGGATGGCGGCGGCCAGGACCCAGCTGCCGGCACAGACCACGCGGCGCACGCGGTGCTGGTGCCGGCGCCAGAAGAGGGAGGAGCTGGTCAGGGTCACGTAGCGATCCACGCTCAGGCAGGTGAGGAAGAAGATGCTGGCGTACATGTTGGCGAAGTAGAAGTAGTGGGTGAAGCGGCAGAGGAAGCTGCCCCAGAGCCAGGTGTAATCCAGCATCACCTCCAGCATCCAGATGGGCAGCGAGAGCAGCACCCCGAGGTCAGCGATGGCCATGTTGACGATGTACAGGTTGACCAAGCTCTTGTTGCCCCGTGTCTGCCAGTTCACCCAGATGACGAGGAGGTTCTCCACCAAGCCCACCACGAAGATGACCAGGTAGAGGATGAAGAGAATCACCCGCTTGACGTTCTCGTCCAGGCTGAACTCGCAGTAGGTGTAGGTGTGGTTCAGGAGGTGGAACAGCTCGGACCAGTTGTGGTAGTCCCCGTACTCGCTCAGGACAGTGTGTGTCTCCATGGGGACAGTGGTCACCTTGGCCATCCTGGTGGCTGCAGGGAAAGGGAGAGCACTGAGCTGGGCAGCCTGAAACACAGAGCCCTTGTGTGGGGCTCATAAAGATCCTTCTGGGGGCTTCTAGCCCAATTTTTACTCCCACAGTGACTCCCTACATCAACCCTCAAATCATGCTGTGTCCCCCCACTTCACACCCCGGGATAAATGCCAGCCACAAACAACAGTCACCACATGTGGTGGCTGTTCCCTGTCCCAGAGCCTGGTCTGGGACACAGACAAGTGCTGGTCTCTCTGTCCCAGAGACTCAGCTCCAGTGGGAAAGCCACCGCTCCCACCCGAGCCCTCAGGGTGTGGTCACTTGCCGGCCCCCCTCACTCTGCTGGGAACTATTGGGATGTCCAAGTAGGTGACAAAATTTTAAGTTTCAGGGAAATGCAGTTGACCTGAACATCCTCTTATTGCCCCAAGTGAGAGCTCTGATCCCAGCACAGCTGCATCCGCACAGCCAAGACGCTGTGGACCCCGTCCAGCCTCGTGCTGCTGGAAGAGTTTGGGAGCAGCTGCTCCCTCGGGAATGCTGGAGGAGTGTGCTGTGCCAGTGGGGTCTTCCCACTTCACTTGGAGCCTGGCAAGCTGGAACCAAGCCACAGCTGGGTGTCCCCTGTGAGGGCATCACCCCTGTGGCAATGGGCTGACACCCACCCAGGCTGACACCCACCGGTCCCAAAATCGACTCCAAAACCTGGACCTGCCACCCCCAGGGCTCCTGAACCTCTCATCCTCTCTGAGCTGCAGGTCCTGAGAGGCTGCTGGCATTGAGGAGAGACAGATGGACAGGAGAGGGGACAGATGGATGGTCAAGGGGACGGGTGGACAGGGGAAGGGACAGGAGGAGAGGAGTAGGGACAGAGAAACGCGAGAAGGGACGGACAGATGGGAGAAAGGACAGATGGATGGTAAAGGGGACAGACAGACAGACAGGAGAAGGGACACGAGGAAGGAGGGACAGCGCTGGCTCACCGGCAGCAGAGCAAGGGCTGTGCAGGGGCTGCTGGGGAGCGGCGGGATCCTCTCGGCTCGGCAGCTCAGGCGCCTCTGGGCACGGAGCTCGGGTGGGCTTGGTGGCCGCTTGCTGGGCAGGAAATGACCGTCGTGGTGCAACATCCTGAGACAGCCCAGCCCGGGTGACATTTGACTGGATTTCAGCCCCTGCACTCAGCTCCCATTTGAGTTTGCTACAGGGTGGGTGGGGATGGGCACGGGAGGCCCCGGGCAGGTGTCGGTGTGGAAGCTGCAGGTGGGGGGTGTTGGTGTGGAAGCCTGGGGATGGACAGGGGTTCCAAGGCTTCCTGAGTGTCCCTTTCACTCTCCCCCCACTGGGACCAGAGGCTGGATCCTGCCTGGATCCTTCTGTGAGGAAAATGCATCCCAGGTCCTGCCCCAGCGCTGCGAGGGGTCAGGGTGGGTTATAACAAAGGGGCCAAAGCTGTCCCTGATGCCACCTTGATACCAGGGTGAGCTCAGGGCTCTTTTCAGGGCAAAAGGGCTGAAAGCTGAACTCTCTGCCCGGGCAGCGCTCCCGCAGGAGCCGACGGCAGATGGATGTCGCCAGAGAAGCACCTCTGGCCGGGCAGCAATTAATCACAGAGCCGTGATTGCCCCGCGGTCTGGCAGGGGAAGGGAGGGGGCTCAAGCCTTGCCCCGGCGCTGGGGAGGGGGCTGATAGGCAGAAAATTTTGCATCGAGCTGCAAGTCCTGCGAAACAATTGCAGGAAATCTCCTTTTTTCCAGCGCAGACAAGACTGCGGGATCAACAATCGGCTCGGAAGGAAGGCACGGCCGGAGCGGGGAAGCACGAGGGCATTGATAAGTTGGGCCTCACAACAACAAGCCCAGCGCTGGTGACCCCGTGTGCAGGTACCAACCCCGGCAGGACCGGCTTCCAAACAGGAACTCGGCAGCTTCGTGCTGGCCCCGGGTACATTTTGGCTCAGCTGGGGCCGTGGGGCTGGTGAGGGGCTGCTCTGCCCCCGAGGGGCTTTGTCCCACCCAAGGGGGAAGCAATGTTCTGCTGCTTGCATTTAACAGGTCAGGGAATTTCCACACCGAACTCCGGGACTGAGCAGGATCTCGGAGCTGTCAAGGATTGTGCAGGGGCCGCTGATCCTGGTGGGAATAGCGAGGTCGGGAGTCGGTTGTATTTCCAAGCCAGCTGAGCCGCGGGGAGCGGGACAGGCGGCTCAGCCCCTTCCACCCATCCCTGCCGCAAAGCCTGGGGCGCCCCAAGGCTCTCAGCACCCCAAATGTGTGCCCAGGTGCCCCCAGGCTCCCTCAGGGTCTGGAGAGGTGAGTTCCAGGCAGAGGCAGCGCCGGGATCTGCCGTTCTCCCACTCCTTCCCTCCCATGACAGCCGGCCCGGGATGCTGCCGGAGGGATGTGGGTCCCACGGCAGGTCCAGCCAAGGCAGCAGCTCCCGGGGACCCGGCACGCTGCATCCCGGCCCCTGGGGACACGCGGGCCCCGAACGCGACGTGCGGGGGCTGCCGGGGACGTTGTGCTTTGCTAAGCCAGAGAAAACACTTCGGAGAAGCTTCCTTGGCAGGGGAAGCAGCTCGGCGAGCTGAACGCAGCTTGTGCAAGGCCCCGTGTCCTCCTCGTCCCCCTCGCCCTCCCCGTGGCCTCTCGGGGGTCCCGGTCCAGCGTGGGCTCGGCCTCTGCCCGAGCTGGGGGAGCGGGGCTGCGTTGGCACCGCTCTGTTCCCGCAGGCAAGCGCACAATCCGAGAGGCTTGCCCCTCAGCAACTGATCGCTAATCAACTCTTAATTAGCGCGATGAGTGACGCAGAGATCACCGCCCACGAGCCCAGGGGATGGATAAACACCGCGCGGCTTTTCCCCGCCCGCTCCCTGGCAGCTCAGCCCGGGCACCCCTGGAAAGCCGTGGCCAGAGGATGGATAAACAGCGCGCTGCCTTTCCCAGCTCGTTCCCTGCCAGCCGAACCGGGGTATCCCGGGATACGCGGCTGCTCTGGGCACACGCAGCAGCCGGGGGCCTGCCACGGGACCCCCCCGGTGGGACGGGTCACCAGCACTGTGGCCAGATGACCATCGGACACCTAAGAGGCCGGAGCCACAGCATTGCACCGCCTGTATTGAGCACGTTCTCGAGGGCCTGAGACACCCACGGGGGCTCTCTCCGTGTCCCTGCTCTGGTGGCCATCATCAGGGGATCCCGCTGGCCGGGGTGGGCAGGAAGAAGCCAATGACGGTGTCGGACAGCCAGGCCGGGCAGTAGCTGAGGGGCAGGAAGAAGAGCCAGGCATCCCAGCCGGCGGCGTAGCGGCTGCGGGGGCTGCGGGAGAGCAGCGCGTGTGTCATGGCATCGGTGACGTGCGACAGGCGGGAGCTGCTCAGGCGGTGCAGCAGGGTGGTGCTCTTGGCATCTGTGCGGGCACAAAGGGGTCAGCCCGATGGAGGTGGGGTCACCGGGGGTGATGGTGCGGTGTGGGGATGGACTCACATTTGTCCAGGTAGTGGCGGCCGTAGGCTGCCTGGGTTTCTGCCGGGAGCCGCTCCCAGAGGCGAACGAAGCCCTCCACCAGCAGCGTGGGGTCGATCATTTCTGTCTGGAAGCCTCCAGGTTCGATGATGGAGACCTGAACCCCGAAGGGGCGCAGCTCCCGCCTGCCCAAGGTGGGGGAGTCAGCGGGAGCTGCTGCCCCGAGGAGGGCAGAGGCGGGGAGGGGAGCAAGAGGGAGCCCGTGATGGGCACAGGGGAGTCTTGTCCTTGCTCCAGGGACCCCCTTGGATCCAGGGACATCCCCGGACCTCAGGGCCCCGGGAGCCCTCTGGATCCCGGGATCCTGGAATCCCCCTGAACCTCAGCACCTCGGGACTGCTGCTGACCCTGGAGCATCCATAGATCCTGGGACCTCCTCGAATCTCAGCGCCCCAAAACTCCCCCAGACCCAGGGACAACCAGGACCTCGGGACGTCACGGACTCCGTGAGACCCCGGGGCGTCTCCCCCACCCCAGGATCCCACTTGTGCTTTGCTCCAGAGCCCCTTGAAACCGTTCCCCTGATTTCAAAACCACAGCTCCAGCCCAGCCCACGCTCCCAGCCCACGTGAGTCCGGTCAGCGTTTCACAAGCTCTCTGGGGTTAAACCAGATAAAACCCTGTGTGAGGACAGCGGGGTGACGCTGGGGCTGCTGGATGAGCACGGGAGAGCTCCAGGAGATGCCACACTCGTACCTGAGGCTGTCAGAGAAGGC
>VZRX01012523.1:0-13632 GCA_013398075.1 Notiomystis cincta
GTGTCAATCTAAAGCCATTCCCTATGTCCTATCCTTCCATCCCTTATCCCAAATCCCTCTCCAGCTTTCCTGGAGCCTCTTGAGGCCCTGCAAGAGGCTCTGAGGATTCCCTGGATCCTTCCCTTCTCCAGCTGAACATTCCCAGCTCTCCCAGCCTGGCTCCAGCCCTCAGAGCAGCTCCAGGGCCTCCTCTGGAATGGCTCCAGCAGCTCCAGGTCCCTCCTGAAGATCCCGTTTGTCCCCAGATCCCCTCAATTCCACAACTTCCTGCTGTTAACAGGTCTGAGAGCTCTGCTCAATCCCACTTCCCCCTTTTCAGAGCTGCAAGATCACCCAAAAATAGGGATTTGGAAGTTTTTCCTTCATAATTCCAGTGGAGGGAATCTCCTTATCCAGGGCAACTTCCATAGGGAAGCACCAGGCTGGATGGAGAAAACTGGGGAACTTGTGGGGGGTTTTGAGCTGGTTTGAGCAGAATCTCCCCAAATCCAACATTTTTAATTCCCAGCGTGAGCCCTCCACCTTCCATTCCAACTGCTCATTCCAGGCTGCATTTTTCCTCTGGAATTCGGATAAATTTAGTTTGGGAGGCCGACAAAGTTGTCACAAGAGCTGACATTTGAGACAGAAACATTTCCTGATATTTCATTTCAGCCAACAAACCCGAAATCCCAACATCATTCCCATAATCTCCCGACGTCTGGCACTGCAGGAAGCCCCCGTGTGTGGGTTTTCCTGGAATTTGATGGATGAGGAAGACGCTGACACCCAAATTCCCCCCATACCAAACTTCCAAAAAAAGGAGAACCGAAGCCACCAGAATTCCAGTGGCTGGAATGAGGTGTGCCCTTTGGAAAAGGCATCTCTGCTCCCGGTATCTCAGGGCTGCAAATAACGACAAATAACGACATTCCCTTAAACCCCAAGATATTCCATGTGGGATTTTGGGCTCGGATATCCCAGAATCTGGCAAACGAAGGGTGGGCATTGCTGAGGGGAGCATCCCACACCTTCCAGGCTGAAAATCCTTTCTCCCAGGGCATCCACGATGTCCTTGAGCGCTGCCTCGTCGGTGACGTTGAAGAAGTGTTTGTCATCGGGGTCGCTGGCGATGAACTTGATCTCGTTCAGGAAGGCCTCGGGGTTGATTCCTCTCCTGTTGTAATATCCCAAGACCTGGTTGGAGATAAAATGCGGGAATTAGGCCTTTCCATGGAATTGGAATTCCCAGTTGGGAATGTGGGTGGGAAAGGATCTTAAAGCTCGTCCTATTCCATGGGCAGGGACAGTTTCCTCTATCCTGGGGTGCTCCAATCCCTATCCAGCCTGGCCTTGGACATTCCAGGGATAATATCCTAAGACCTGGTTGGAGATAAAATGCAGGAATCAGGTCTTTCCATGGAATTGGAATTCAGGAAAGGATCTTAAAGCTCATCCCATTCCATGGGCAGGGACAGCTTCCTCTATCCTGGGGTGCTCCAAGCCCTGTCCAGCCTGGCCTTGGACATTCCAGGGGTGGGGTCAGCAGCTGCTCTGGGCCATTTTCCCACATCCCAAAGCCTTTTGGGGTGTCCAGATGGGAGCTCTTGGAATGTTCCAGAAGCAGTGGGGATGGACAGGCACAAGGAGCTCTTGGAATGCTCCAGGAGCAGTGGGGATGGGCTCTCCTGGTGTTTCAGGATTCCTGGAGCACACAAGGAGCTCTCCCCCAGCCCCACAGCCCCCTCACTCACCGCCACAGCGTATCTGGTGACGTTGTCCCTCTCGCTGTCCTCGATCACCTTCTCCAGGTCTGGGCTGTCGTGGGATTCTCCATCTGTGATGACAATCATTACTCTCTTTGCCCCTTTCCGGCCACCTTTCCGAAACGCTTCCGAGCTGCAAGTGAAGAGATGCCCTGGGCTGCTCAGCCCCGCCAGCGCCCTGGGGGCTCCACCGCCCCACCAAGCCCACCCCGAGGGCTTTGGGGGGGCTGCAGCCCCTTGGGGAGGTGCAGGAACCCTCGGGAAGTGCTGGAGGATGTGGATTTTCCCACTTTTTTGCAGAGAATAAGGCAAAATTGGATAACGGGGTGGATCTTGAATTGGCCAGCGGAGTTTTGGCCTTGGCCTATGGGGCCTTTCCCTGTGAGGGAAAATTCCTTCACCCAGTTGTCCAAAATCCCACTATTTGGACCAAGCATGGCCCCAAATTCCAGTGTATTTATGGAAAAGAGACATTGAGCAGGACCGGGGACAAAATCATTCAGGACCTTGCTCGGATCTGGCCAGGACACATCCAAAACTTTTCCAACCTGCCCAGGGCAGTGCTGGAATCCCCATTCCTGCAGGGATTTCAAAGCCATATGGATGTGGCACTTGGGACACGGTCAGTGGTGGCCTTGGCAGTGCTGGACTCGATCTTTGACCTCTTTTCCAGCCTAAACGATCCCATGATTCTGCAGCAGGAATGCTGCTTGGGATGTGGGATTTGTCCCTGGAAAGGGAGGAGATGGATCTATCCTGAGCTCATGGGGGACCCTCCAGGGATTTCCAGGGGAGCTCCAGTGCTTGGGGCTGAATTTGGGGGCTGAGAGCTCATCCCTGGGCGCTTCCAGAGACAGGACACAATTCCAGAGTCTACTCCAGCTGCAAACGAGCACGGAGCAATTTTGGATTTTTTACACACCCCAGCAGTTCCCCTCCCTGCTTTTTTTTACCAGCAAGGAAAACAATGGGAGAGGGAGAGAGTGAGGGGGGGAAAAAATAGGGATTTGAAGGTTTTCCTGGGAATAGGACCAGGACTGTGAGGGTTTTTTTACCGAGCAAACTCAATGCCGTAGGCGGTCCTGGTCTCGGTGCCCCCTCTCTGCTCGATGTGGCTGGCGGCCGCCACCACGTCCTTCACCGACCTGTAGTCGTTCAGGTGGAACTCATGGACCACGTCCTCTCCGTACTGGACGACTCCCACCTGGGAATGACGGGAATGTCACACCAAAAGTGCTGACAAAACAAGGCACTGCCCACCAGGAGCTTTGCGAGCAGTGGGAATCGCCAGTTGCTGTTGGAATTCTGTCTCGTCCGGTGTTGCCTTGGTGGGATCAGCGATAATTCCCAATTTTATGGGTCTTCCCCCTGTCCCGCTCCCAAGTTGTGGGGGGATATAGATGTGCTGCTCCCCAGTGTTCCAGTTTGGATCCACGGCATCTCTGAGTTATTTGGGAAAATTTGGGATATTCCTGCCTGAATTCCTGCCCAAATGAACCCATGATTACTCGGAGCAAGAGGATGGAGAGCTCCTTTCCATGGGGTTTCATCCTCGCTGTCCCCATTGAGATGTGGGATGTGCTCCCCCAACTTAGGGACATTAACGGCAGCGTTTTTCCCATGGAATGAGTTAAAAATCCCAATATTTGGACAAATTCCAGCAGACTGACAGAAAAGGGACATCGGGAATGGTTCAAGGCATTACCTGGATCTGTCCTGGACCGATGTAAAACTTTTTCAGGATATTTATCAGGAAGTGCTGGACTTCAACCCACGGATAAATGCTGTTGGATCCATCCAGGACAATGATGATGTCCATGTAGGTCTGGCACCCTGTGGAAAAATTCAGGGATTTATTAAAAATCCTCCTGCAAAGAGGGCGGATTTACAGCTTCCCTTCCAGTCAGGTACTTCCTCTTAGGATTTCTCAGGGAAAAAAATCCGATTTCAATCATTTGGGAAAGAACTTTGGGCTCCAGCAAGGTGGGGAGAAGCCACAGGAATCCTCTCGGCTGAGAAAAGATGGGATCGCTTCCTAGGAATAACACTCAGTGGCATCATTTCGGATTCAGCTTTGGGAATTTGATCCCAATACCATTCCACACTTCAAAGAGGGGCAGGATCTGGCTCTGTTCCTCCTGTGGAGCCGTTCCTGATCCCGGAGTCATTCCCAGCCCTGCCATGGAACACGAGGCGGGCATTTCCTCCCTTCTCATGAAATCCTCAGCTCTGAGGCAGCCAAAAACCCCGGAGGGGACCCCAGGGCTCGGCTCTGCAGCCGGAGCAGGAAGGATTTTAAGGAGCTGCCTTTTTCCAGTGGGGAAAATTGCTCGGGATCATCTCAGTCTTGCTGATGTTTTATAACATTCCTTGGGAAAAGTCACGGATGATCCCGGATTTCAGAGATTTCTCAGCTGCCCGTTCATCCTGTAGGTTTTTGTGGATGAAAGAATCCATGGATTGGAGTCACTCATGGATCACGGATCCTCTGTGTGCCTCCATCTCCATCCCATCTCGGGAATCAGGGAGAGGAGCTGAGTCTGCCTCCCACTAAATAAACGCTTCTCAAAATTCCCCAAAATCCCAATTATCCTTTGCAGCAGGTGCTGGAACATAACAGGGGAAGTGACACTGGGAATTTGGTGATGCCTTTCCTGCCTTGATCCTCCCAAAATCCCATTTTTCCAAGCCCATCTCTGCGCCCTGGGAATTAACCAACACCAGAGGGGTGCTGGAGTTGGGAATCACATCCCATGGGATGAGGAGCTCCCAGAAGCAGGACAAGCTTCTGAAAATCCTTCCCAGCTCCAGGAAAATCAGGAACCTTCATTTAAACCCTCCAAAATAAAACCCCGGCTCCAAATTCCCAGATTCCAACTTATTTAACTCCTGGTCAATGAGGGCTTTGTTTTGTGCAGCCAAGCGCTGAATTCTTTCCCTATTTTCCCTTTTTAGCTGCGCTGATAAAATATTCGGGAAGCTCAGATTCCTGGCTTGGGAAGAAGGTGTTTTTTGTCTTTCCCGAGGTGTCAATCCCAAGGAAAATGATTCCCAGATGTGTGGAACCCTTTGGAATCACTTCCTCTGAGCTTTGTTTTCTCCCCGGGGTTGGGAACAGAAATTTCCTGACTCCAGAGGGATCGGAGCCGAGATTGGAGCCGGGATTGGGCAGGGATTTGAGCTGGGATCAGAGCCGGGATTGGAGCAGGGATTGGAGCAGGGATTGGAGCTGGGACTGGAGCTGGGACTGGAGCTGGGATCGGAGCCGGGATCAGAGCCGGGATCGGAGCAGGGATTGGAGCAGGGATCAGAGCAGGGATCTGAGTCAGGATTAGAGCAGGGATCTGAGTCAGGATTGGAGCAGGGATTGGAGCAGGGATTGGGCTGGGATAAGAGCAGGGATCGGAATCAGGATCAGAGCAGAGATCGGAGCAGGGATCAGAGCTGGGATTGGAGCAGGGATCAGGATAGGGATCGGAGCCAGGATCAGAGCAGGGATTGAAGCAGGGATTGGAGCTGGGATTGGAGCTGGGATTAGAGCAGGGATCTCGGTCCTCACTCTGCAGAGCCGGAGCCACGGTCCGGGAGAAGCGGAAGTTGGCGTTGACTCGGGAGCACATTCCCGTGGTGTAGAAGGAGCTGCCGCACTCATGGGACCACAGTGGGCTGCAGGCCTGGCCGGGGGAGAAAAGTGGGAATGGGATAAAATACTGGGATCCCTTTTCCTGGGATAAAAATAGGATCCCTTTTCCATGGACGCCTTGGCAGCTTTTCCCCATGGAATGCGTGAGGAAACAGGGAATGGTGGAGTTTTGGGATGGGTCGGAATGGAGCGGGAAGATCCCAGGCCGTGGGCAGGGAAATTCCAGAGGGCCGGGTTCTTCCAAGGGTTTTCCAGGCTGGCATTGGGCACTTCCAAGGATGGAGATTCCAGAATAAATAAATGAATAAATAAACAAATAAATAAATGAATAAACAAATATTAAATTATTTATACTATATAACATATTATCTTTGTAATATATTATATTAAATATAATATATTAATAATATTAAATATTTACTATACAAAATCCCNNNTTTATTTTATTTTTTAATTTTATTTATTTATTTTACTTAATTTAATTTAATGTAATTTCACTCAATTCCACTCCATTTCACCCACATAAACCTCTCCATGCACACGAACAAAATCCCATAGAGCGGAGCCTCCTGACCCCTTTGATCCCGCTGCGGAATCCTGGATAATTCCCGAATTCCCAGATAATTCCCGAATTCCCGGATGATTCCCGCGTCTCACCAGGAAGCTGCTGTCCCTGGGGTTGGTGGCCAGGCTCAGCCCCAGCCTCATGTTGTCCTTGCGCTCCGAGACGTTGGACAGCGTCACTCGCCCTTGGGAGAGAGCCTGGGATCACGGACGGCTCCGGAATGTTCCCGGGAATCTCCGGAGCAGCCAGGAATCGTGTGCCGGACACGAGCCTTAACTCCAGCTTTGGGGGATTTTTGGAAGGGGAGGATTGGGGTTTTTCCCGGATGAGCGATCAAGGAAGGAGAATTTTTTGGGAATGAGGTGGGGAGTTGGAGAGGAGGAAATCCCTCGGAGGGCTCAATGCCTCATCCTGTATTCCCAGGCCAGGGAATTCCTGGTTTTTCCATGTTTTTTCCATGGGAACAGCTCCCAGGGCAGCCCTGTCAATCCTAAATGCCACTGAGCTGTGTCCTAAATCCTGCCCCATCCAAGTGTTCCTCTGGAAAACGTGGCTCCCCATAATCCAGAGCCCCCCTCGGCCGTTTGCCTGGGAAGCAAACTGGGAATCATGGAATACTTTGGGATGGAAGGAATTCAAATCCCATCCCACCCCCAGGAACTCCTTCCTCCATCCCAGGCCTCTCCAAGCCCTGCCCGACCCAGCCTCAGACACTTCCATGGATCCAGAGGGGCAGCCACAGCTTCTCTGGGAATTCCACCTCAGCAGGGAGGAATTGCTTCCCAAAATCCCATTTTTTAGGGATAAGCTGGGATGCCGCCGTGGGGAGGGGCCGTACCCAGGTTGAGCTTGGTGCAGTTGCCGTGGCCCTCACTCGGCACCGGACACTTGTAGACGTCTCCGGTCTTCTGATTCCCGTTGGATTCGTATGGAGCTCCCACCACCAGCCTGTGGAAAACACGGATCCGTCAGTGCATGGAGAACGGGAATTCCTCCGGGAAGGATCCTCAGCCTCAATTCCCTGATCCAGGAGTGGCAGGAGAGCGCCCTCAGTCATTGTCCCAAGGACAACTTCTCCTTCCCATCCCACTGGAGCAGCGAAAAATCTGGGAATGTGACTGGCTGCTGCCTGGAATGGCGGAATTAATTCCTGACGGCTGCATGGAATTTCCTGGCAGGGAGGAAGAGCTCTGAACCCCTCTGGAAGCACAGGGAGGAGCAGGGAACCAGCTCCGGGCTGGCACCAAATCCTTCGGATCCAGCCCATGGCTGTCCCTTCTTCCTGCTGCTCCTACGGATCCGTAGGATCACGGAATGTTTGGGATAGAAGAGACCTTAAGGATCATCTCATCCCAACCCCTGCCATGGGCACTTCCCACTTTGATCCAGGAGTATCTCCAGGACATGGATATGGAGACATCTCCCAGTTCATTCCAAGAGTTTCTCCAGGACATGGATGTGGATGCAGGAATCCGGCAGAACCAGAGGGAATAACAAGGAGCTGGTAGAGCACTTCCAGCAAATCCCACTGGGATTCACAAGGAATTTCCCCAGGAAAACCCTGGAAAAGGGAATATGCTCCAACCCGGAGTTGTTATGAACAGCCCTGAGCTGAAAATTGGGATCTCCAGGGGAGGGTAAGGGCACTGGAAAGGAATTTTTCCCAGAAAAACCCTGGAAAGGGGAATTTTCTCCAAGCTGGGGTTGTTATGAGCACTGGGAGACGAACATTGGGATCTCCAGTGGAGGGAAGGAATTTTCCCAGGGAAAATCCTGGAAAAGGGAATTTTCTCCAAGCCAGGGTTGTTCCAAACATTGTGAGCCCAACATTGGGATCTCCAGTGGACACTGAGAATTTCCCTGCTCTCCAAAATAAGGGAGCTGCTAAATCCCATTCCCCCAGCAAGGACAGCAGCTTCCAGCTGGGATATTTCCAGGACATCCAAACATTTTTCCCACTTTTTCACGATCACAACATTCCAATCCAGCAACCCAAAGGAGGAAGAGCCTGGGACCTGAGGAATCCGGACCTTCCTTCCAGGCTATCCCAAAAATACTCGACACCATGAGTGGTTGGCAACTCCTGCTCCCAAAAGAAATGGGATTTTTTTTTGTTTTTTTTTGTAGCTTCCCAAAAAATCCTATGGATGCAACCATCCGGGTCTGGATCTCCAGATAAACAGGAGCTCTTTTGTTCCATAGGGCCCTTCCCAGCAGCTGGAAAAGCCACCGGCACAGATGTTCCCTGTTAGACCAGGAATGGTCATCCCTGAAAAATGCTGCTCCTCCAAAGACAAACATCCCATTCTTTTATCCCAAACCGGAATCGCTCACCCAAGGAAGAGCTCCCGAATCCGAGGATTCTCATGGAAACGCTTCCTGTCTTACGGATTTAGTGATGGGAAAATCACCTCCAGCTGGAGCTGTCCCCAACAGCGTCCAGGAGCTCAGGGAAATCTGGGATTTTCTGGGAATTTGCTCCTTTTCCTGAGGTTCTCCCACACTGTCTGTGTCCACTTGGTTGTGGAGAGGAGGGAAAAGGTGGAAAATAGGGAAAGACCTCAAGGATGAGGAGGGATAAAGGCTGAGGTTCCTCGGGAAAGGAGGATCTCCTGGCGTAATTCCCAGTTCCCAAAGAATTTAAGATAAATGGAATTTCATGAACTTCTCGGAGCAGCTCCCCCCATCCCGCAGGAAATCCCCTTGGAGACTTTTCCCATTAATTAATATTCCCATATTAATATGATCACACCACCCAAAATATTCCCAAAAACCGGTGGATTCGGGAGTCGGATCATCCCTTTGGGAATCCCACCCATTCCCGAGTTCCAGCAGCTCAAAGGAAACCCAGACATTCCCAGCTTTTGCCATGAACGCAGAGGAGCTGGGGAGCTCCAGAAGCCGGAATTCTTGTCTCCCAAAAAACAATGGAATTGTTTTCCCTTTTCGGTTAAACGGGAATGATTCATCAGCTGGAGCTGTCAAATCCTCATGGAAACTTGGCAGCTCAGGAAAAGGCTTTTCCAGCTGTTTGGAAGGTGTTTTTAGGGATGCTGCTCCACTCCCAAACTCTTCCTTTACTTGGAATATTGGGGTTGAAATCCTGGATTTTTTTCCTTAAAAAAAAAATCAGGGATTTGGGATGGGTGATTCCAAATCTCCCTAAAATATCCAAATAATCCAGATCATTCCAAATCGACTGGAGCATCCCAGCACAGAAGGGAGACATTCCTGGCTTTTTCCAAGCTTTCCCTCTCCACACAGCCTGGGCTCATCCCAAATCTCCCTATTTTTCCCTGGATTCCCAGGAGGGAATTGCGTCACGGCTTGGATGAAAAACGAGGCTTTGAAAGAAAATCAGAACCAAACAATTCCTGCCTCGCCTTCCTCTTCCATGCCCTGCTCCCGGGGAAAACAAAAGGGAAAAAAAAAACAGGGATTAAGTGGGAAAAGCTCTGACTGCTCCAAGCTGTCTGAGGATGGATTTGTAACTTTGATCCATTCGGGAAAAAAAAATAAGGAGAGGGAAACCAGGAATGTCCGAGGAGCTCGAGCTGTGCTCTCCAAGCAAAGCCCAGTGCCGGGTGCTGCTTCCCAGTTTTCTGGCCAGGCTGGGAATGGGGCGGTTGTGTCCATGTCTGCAGGCTGGGAAAGGCTCCAAAGCAGCAAAATCAGGGAATTATGGAATGGTTTGGGTGGGAAAGCTCATCCCATTCCTCCCCTGCGCTCCAGGCCCAGACCCTGGATGTGAGCCCTGTCCTGATCCCTTTCCAATCCCTGTCCGAATCCTTTTCCCAATCCCTATCCCAATTCGTTTCTCAGTCCCTGTCCCAATCCTTTTCCCAATCCCTGTCCCAACCCCTGTTCAAATCCTTTTCCCAATCCCTGTCCCGATCTGTCCCAATCCTTGTCCCAATCCCTATCCCAATCCTGATCCCTTTCTCAATCCCTTCCCAATCCCTATCCTGATCCCTGTCCCAATCGTTTTCCCGATCCTGATCCCTATCCCAATCCCAATCCTTTTCCCAATCCCTGTCCCAATCCTTTTCCCAATCCCTATCTCAATCCTTTTCCCAATCCCTATCCTCTCCTGCCATTCCTGTGCCACCCATCCCCGGGATCATCCCTGGCCGTTGTTTTTCCAAGATTTCCAGTGTTTTCCCCTCTTCCCTTGAAAAACAAAACCTGAATGCTCCCGGTCTTGTCCGGCTGCTCCACATCCAGCTGGGAATGGTTATTCCCAATTTCCCAGGACACGGGGACGGGCTGGGGCGGCTCCAGCCGTGACAAATCCGTGGCCGGACACCAAATCCCTGAAAACAGCGGATTATGGGAGCAAAGGCAGCCCGAGGAGCTCTGGAATACTGTGGGCAGCAGGAATGCCACATTCTCATTTTTCCCGGTGTCCTTTTTCCCTGTTTTTTGGGATGTTAAGGAGGTGTTTACACCTGAGGCCTCTCTGTGGTTCTTGGGATTTTCCATGGAGCCCTTCAGAGCCGTTCTCTGGGATCTGTATCCATAGGGTCCTGTGGGATCTCCAGCTTCCCTCGGGAGATTCCCAAGAAAACTGGGAATTTCCCAGGTGACTCTTCCCAGTCTCCCATTTCCACCCCAACCAAACCCCTGGAAGCACCGCTGGATCCCAGATTTGTTGCTACCCCATCCCTGGAATGTTCAAATCCACCTTGGAGCAACCTCTGGAATGACCCAAACCATTCCATGATTTTCGCCAAAACGAGGTCAAAAAGAGGGAAAATCCCCAAAAAACCCAGGGAATAGGGTGGGTTTCTCCAGCTCCTGCATCCAGGGGTGGGAAGGAGAGCTGGGAGCAGACACTATGGAATTCTCTGCTCTCCCACCAAAATATTCTGAGTGCTCGGGCGGCGGCCAAGCCACGGGAGAATTCCAGCCAAGAAAATCTCCGGCAGGAGCTGGAAAACAGCAACCCCTGGAAGTGTTTTTCCAGATCAGCACAATTATGGCTTTCAATCCAGCCGAAGGATTTTTCCCGGGTTTTTTTCCCCCTCCTCCTTTTCCCTTCGGCCGGGCTCGGACTGGGAATGTCACGTCTCTCCAGGATTCCTTGGAAAAGGAGCTCTGGGATCAGAACTTCCCTTTGGGATACAATTTTTGGGATAGGGAAATCTCCTTTGGAGTATCCAGCATCCCAAAAAAATCTGGGAATGGGGCTCTGTGTGCCCCCCTCTCTAGGATTCCTTGGAAAAGGAGCTCAGGGATGCTCCCAGGGAGGAGTTCTGGGATCAGAACTTCCCTTTGGGATACAAGTTTGGGATAGGGAAAGCTCCCTTGGGGCATCCAGCATCCCCAAAAAGTCCCAGCAGTTGATTCCAAAGGGGATCTGCTCCCTATCCAGCTGATCCCGGCCTTGGCCAGCTCAGGAATTCCCTATTTATTTTTCTGTCTTTCCGAGTGCCAACGGATGTTTATTCCCAAAGTTTTCCTTCCACAGCCACTTCTCCTCCAGCTCCTGTTTTGGCAGAGCTGGGAATTTCCACTCCTGGCTCTCATTCCATGGAGCATCCCAGAGGATTCTCCCAGGGTCTCCTGCAGCCCCTGGAGACCATGGAAAACTGAAAGGAGGGAACAGATCCTTCCCTAGGGAATGCCACAGCTCCTGGAATGATGGGAAGTAACCTGGACAAACCCTTGGAAGACGAAGGGAATTTTTTCCCCTTTTTTCCCTGCCCTTGGACCTCCAAGATGATTTTTTCCCCGAAATTCCATGAGATTCCAGGCTGTGTTTGCCACAAACATCCAGGAGTTCCCATTCCCATGGGAGCTTCCAGGTTTTCAGGGATGCACATCCCATTTGCAGGGAATATTTTCCCCAAATCCATCCATCCACAACATCCAACCTGCCTGGATTTGGGATTCAGCCTTAAATTCCCCCCAAACCCTTCTAAAATGCCTTATCCCAAAATTCCTTCTGGGTTGTTTTGTCCCAGCAGCGCAGGGAGTTCCCATTTTTCCCAAAAATCCCCAGTTTGGACACTGGGAATGCTCCGATCCCATAATCCAAATTTCCCTGCCTGCTCCTGCAATTCCACGGAGCTCTGGTGTTTTTTGGGATGAATTCCAGGCACCTGTTGTCATCTTTTCCATTCCCACTTGGAAAAGGCACCTCCAGCTCCATGGAAAAGATGGAAAAAGTGTGGAGAGGGAGGTCTGGAAGCCCCTCATTGCTGTGGAAAATGCCAGAGCAAAGTGGAATCCCACATGGATGAGCTTTTCCACCATTAAATATCCAAGCGGAATTTTCTCCCTCTGGAGTTTAACAACCCGAATTCTTTCCCCATGGATTTTCCTCCTGGATTTTCCATTCTCTGGGATGCACTTCCCACGAGTCTGGGTGGTTCCTTGAAAGGTTTGAAAAAGGGAAAAAAATTCCCAACTTTCAAAAATACCTGGAAAACCGAATCTGTTTGGAGCCGCTCCAATATTCCTTTAGAAATATATGGAAAAAAAAGACATATACACGAAATTCTTGGAATCCATTCCCAAACAATTCCCAGCAGCCAAAAGCAGCATTAAAAGGCTCAGACTGAAGGAGAGGCGCCAAAATCCTCAGATTCCACACTTGGAATTTGGCAGCTGGGTCCCGGCACGTCCATCTCTGGGATTCTGAGAGTCTCTGCTGTATTCCAGTGGATTTTTGGGAATTCTTTGGGATGGGATTGGAAGATGCTCACCAGGAATTGAGGTCTCTGAATATTCCCATTCCTTCTGTGTCCTGCCAGCTCCTGGAATTATCCAGCTCCTGGAATTATTTCCAGCCCCTGGAATTATTTTCCAGCTTCTGGAGTTATTTTCCAGCCCCTGGAATTATCCAGCTCCTGGAATTACTTTCCAGCTCTCTCTGCACATCCATATTTTTTATTCCAGAGGTTTCTGGTTGTTCCCAGATTTCTCCTTCAGCGCTGCCTCAATTTTTCAGCCGTGTCCACATTTTTCATAGGAATTTTTTCCCGCTTAATTGCAGATTCCAGGAGTGCTGTCCCAAGTTTTTGTGTCCGTGTCCATCCATAAGATCCCGCTGGAAAAATTCCATTTTTTCCAAGCAGAGGAACCAACAGGAGGGAAAACTAAAGGTGGATCCTGCGGATGTTGCCAGGAAAAACTGGGAAAAGTTGGTGGGAAAAGTTGGGAAAAATAAGCCAGAGCTGGTCTTTGCTCCAGTGTCCTGCTTGGGAAAGCAGGAAAAAAATTCCCGGTTTTCAGGGAATTCAGCCCTTGGCCACCCTGTCAGTGGTGGTGGCAGGGAAAAAAGGGATAAGAGATCCCAAATATCCTGGGAATTGCTTAGATGGAGGCTAAACCAGCTCCTATGGATACAACTGGGATGGGAACATTCCCAAAATTGGAGTTTTCCAGCAATTTCCTTCAGAGAGCTCGGGAATCCCAGGAAACACTGAACTCCCAACTTTTATACCAAGGCATCGCCCTTTCCATTGGATGCACAATTCCAATGGGAAAAACACCCAATCCTGCTGGAAAATGGGACCACAGCTCCCCAAACTTCCATGGAATCGGAATCCTGGATTGGGATACGAGACGGGAACTCCCCCAGCTCCAAAGGCGGAAAAGGTTGGATTCCAGAATTCCAGGAGAATCCATTGTGTTAATGATGAGATTAAGCCTGGAATCATCCAGCTGGGGGG
>VZRX01012524.1:0-23743 GCA_013398075.1 Notiomystis cincta
ATAAGAGAACTATGTAACTTGTACCAATGAATTAAGGCTTCTGTTTGCTAAACTGTATAGTGAAAAGTTTTGGTAGTGCTGGGGGGTTTGTGGGTTTGACACCCGGCACCCCTTTCTGCACAGAAGTGTAAATAAATCAAATACCTTGACTATGGGTGTGGATTGGCCCCATGCACACAGAGTAACAGAACCTATTCTGGGACAACAAAAATAGTAGTTGTCCTTCTGCTGGGCTCTACCTGAAACTCAGGATTTGGGGAATTCATCAAACATGTCTGTTCTACAACTTTTCATGCTCAGGACATTTTAAAGTTTAATTTGGTTGACTTTATAGCTGTGAATTCTAAATGAATAGAGGATTCAGGTACCAAAAAGAAATTTTATCCAACTAATATTTTTAACCCTTTTTTTCAGAATTTCCAAGTACAGTTCCAGAATAATACAGAAGATGATATCTTATTTTCTTTAAATAAATCCTATGGGTTGTTTTGGGTTTTTTTGGAGAGCACTAAGGGAGGCCAATCTCTTATATTGATCAGTCTTTACCTACCTTTCCCTTCTTGTCTTGAGGGAGCACTGAATGATGAAATATTTGCTGGCAGATTGTGTGAGCTCACAGTATGTGGCTGCATGAACAAACACGTGTGTGAAGATAAGATGTACAGCAGAAGGTTTGATGGTGTGATGAATATAAGGAGTGTATATACAAAGATACGCCACTATCAGATACATTACACACATGCAAACCACTGATGACTTCTGTCTGTTTTGAAAGCTGAAGAAGGGATTGGTTTTTCCCTTGCACAGGAACCTCTGGTGACAGAACAGGTCCTCATGTTCTTATTCTATTTTAAAATGCAAGCTGCTAAAGGAAGAACTGCCTTGTATTAACAGTTCCCCATCCTTCCTATCACAGGGTTATATTCCCAGCAGAATTTAACTTTCCTAAGCATTACTATTTTGGCAAAACTTCTGCAAATCAGACCATAGGTGTAGTAGTGTCCTCTCCCCTTTCTCCTGCTTCCCCTGTTCTCTTTCTCAAGCCATCTGGGAAAGGTTTGTTTCCCATGCCTTTCCCAGCCGTCCCGAGAAAATGCAGAAGTAGGGATCAATCCCAGTTCCCTAAAGAAACTTGGATAGTCTAAACCACAATCAAATTAATTACAGAATATAGTGAATCACAGAAATTATGCAAAAAAGAGTCTCTCAAACCAGACTGCTTGTCAACAAAGAAGGTGCCTTAAAGCAGCACATGAAAAACCAGAACAGTTTTGAAACTCGTGACTATTTGACTTTGCACTGTAGTATCTCCTACATGGAAGTATCAGCCTATGGACTCCCCCACACTGGGTAACACTGATGGAATTCAGATGCCCAAATTTAGATGTTAGAGGTGTCACCTTCAGGCAGCTTTTAAAGTCGATGAGAAAAAACTTACACTTCCAAGACTCAGTTAATTTAGCCTGGTTTAGACACCAGGTCTAACGCATTTAAAGACCTTAAAGTGAGATGCATTGCACACCAGCAAGACTATTTGCCCTTCTTGATTATAAAGTGAAGAACTATTTCAGATTTAGATACCTGAAATTAGAGGATATGGATGTCATCTTGTATATGAAGTAAATGAAATTAATTATATTGACCTTTCCTTAATATGCTAATTTCTCTCCACAAATGTCCTGCCTCTTTCCTGAGATCACCACAGGTACAACAAAGTACCACTCTTCTGTAGGTTCCACACAGGCAGGAACCCACTAGAGTGTGCAGCATAAACTGCATGATGTAAACCTTGAGCAGATGGAAAGGGAGGGAAAGATGGGACAGAGCTGTAGGAGCAAGGACCAGGACAAGGAGAGAAGGAAGAGACAAGAGAGAGATGTGTTGAGAAGGAGTAGAGACTGAAAGCTGCTGTTTTCTCATTCACAGAACTGGCATGCATTCAGTATTTCATATTGTTTTTAGCACCCCATGCATTACTAAGTGCCAACTGCATGTACCTGCATTCAATAAGAACTTTTTGTTTGTGCACTTTCCTGGGTGGTTTCTACAGAGGTGTTTTATAATAATAATTTCCCAAAACACCTTTCTATTTTTATTTGTCTCTATTTCCAAGTGTGGATCTGACGCACTAAAACCAGAGGTGCCAAGACTGGAGCCTAGTTTGAGTAGGACAGAACCTGCTTTTTCACAAAAGTCCTTGTTTTAACAGGCATTTAAAGATCCAGCACAGAACTCCTATTACCTGAATGGAACTCAGCACTATGATGGATCAGATTCACCTGGATACAGTACATACACCATCTCTTCAAATAAACATCCAGCAAAGACAGAAGCACCCAAAAAAAAAAAAAAAAAAAAAAAAAAAAAAAAAAAAACATTCACCGTGAAGGGACCGGCCCCATACAACACANGGCATGAGCCCATTAACACACATCTTTATTTTTTTTAATTTTTTTTTTTTTTCTGATTTAAGGGAAAAAGCATGAGCAAAGAAAGTCAGCAACTCTTGTGCACCACAGCAGCCAGGAATGAGGTGCTAACTCTTCTCTACCAGGATCTACCTTTCATACCTTAACATCCAAGCTGGCTGACCAGGAAGACACCAGCAGTCTTACTGGCTCCTATTTTTTAGACTGTCATTTGATTTTGAAAAGGACAAAATGAAAAATAGAGTGTTCTGCACCCTGGTGTTTACACAGCCACCAAACCCACAAAATCAGCAGCACAGAAGCAGCAGCTAATGTTGAACTCATTGAGAAGAGACAGACTACTACATTCATGGCACAGATGTCATTACATTTTCACAGGACAGTTTTTTTTAGTTCTTAAAATTGCCAGAAAAGCAAATGAATGTTTCAGCATGCCATCCCTCTTATCTTAGTATCTTTCTAGAAACATCTGTTTTTTCTAAGGACCAATTTCCTCATTAGGTCACAGTACAGAAAAAAAATCAGGAAAAAAAAGTTCTGCTTTTAATTCTTTGATAATGATAGCTTAAGAGATCCCTCTCCTTAAAAAAAAAATAAATTAAAATACTAAATCTTTATTCCTAATGTATTATTCTTACATTACAGATTACCAAGTATTATACATCAAACCAAATTATCCTTTTCCACTTCCACCTCCCATTAACTAAGTGCAACTAGGAACACCTGCAGAAATCCATATGCAGTCTTACAAAAGAACACAAATGAATGTTTCCTTTTTCTTTTTTTCAACTAGATGATGCACAAATGGGAAGTTACACATATAAAGTACACTGAATTGAGGGCTCTTTACAAAACAGCAAACTGTATAACAGTTCTCTGCATTTTATTCTTATCAATCAGTTGAGCTACTAATGGCCTGTGTTATCACACATTCTGTTTTTCACAGGATGAAGCATTTGTTCTTCATCTTTTTCCAAAACGTGATGTTACACGTGGGCTGTGAAGCACAACTCCTTCACCTCTTCTAACACAGAAGAATAACTTAGAGAACATGGAAGTAGGGAAGAGATACGAGACCTTGGTCTCACTGACACTTTCTCCACTAAAAACAATGTTTCTTCACATTCAACATATTTCGCGGATGTGCATGTTCCTCCCTAAGATAAGGTGTAATTCCACAGTCTAACTTCCCTTGGATGCAGTCTAATGCTGTTTCCCTTTCCCTACTTTTATCTCATTACTGAACCCTTAATAATTTCTGTTTCCCTGCCAAATCACTGTAGAACAGCACTCACACAGGTTTCTTTGCCTTCACATATTTAGCATGTTGATGAAGGCGAGCCGAGTTAATTTTATCAGGGGAGAGGAAAGTAATAAAAACAAGGGGTGGTGGCATTTCTAACACAATCAATAGCAAACACCTGTGTTTCTTGAAACTGAGGAAGTAATAAGCAGCAAAAATATCTTCCTTTTTCACTGTGATTACACTGACACATCTGGGGCAAGAATCCAGCTCCTGTCATTTATATGGTAGCCAACCCATAACTGGACCAAGGAACTTGTCTGGTCTTGACCATCAAATATGAAATCTCCAGATTCATAGGGTAGCATACATTGTGAGAAACACTGCTAAACAAACACACCCCAAAGATCTACATTTTCCTTTGTCCTCCTGCAGTCAATTTCCTGCTACAAAGGTCAATTCCAAGTCATCCTCTTCATTTTTCAAGTTGCCATTGGGTGGAGATAATTCAGTGTCCAAATTATGACAACTGTATGACAAGACCTCCAATAGACCAAGTAAAAATTGGTCTCATAATATGATGCAGTTACCTACAGCATGGTGACAATTGTAATTATTTTTCTTTTTTTTTTCACTGCTTCTTCTTCTGTTTGGAGGCTCAAACTCGTAGCTATTATCTGAGGGAAAGAGATTCTACAAGCTTCTGGTGGAAAAAGTGACCAGAGGAGTTCATCTGGCTGCCCTGACACCCATGAATGCAGGCAGTGCAACACAAATTTCTTAGAGATGGGAGAATGCACACTTGTGGCTTCAGGTTTAAGGGAGCTGGGATACTTGTTTGGTTTTTATCACAATATTTTTTTAAGCCATACTGGGTACTGCTCTTCCAGATAAATAACTAACAGCAAGGAAAAGTACTGACTACCTGAAAAAATAACATAAGACTAGTAAAACAGCTGATGATAATTTTAAAACTGGAGTATCATATAAATAGGCATCTTCAAACTGACAGCTGTCATGCTTGCCATGTGCCAAACCATAGCTAAAACCATGGACATTAATTAATCACCTCATATCTTCAAAATCATTCCTCTTAACAGGATGCTTTATCTGGTCTATACAGTATGCTTGAGATCAAGCTTGAGATCAATGGTAGCCAGCCTACCATTCAAGTAATAATATAAAAATAAAATACTTCAAACCATGTCTTTTGAGAAGTGCTACCATAATCTTCAACATATTTTAAAAAATGGATTTAGTGGTTTTGGCAGTATATTAAAAGCTTAATTAATTTCCATTTTTTTTTAAAGACAAGAGTGGTAGAAAGCTATGCAAACAACAGAAGTTTGTGGTCTCTGAAGATGACCAAATGCAGCTGAAGATGGTGACATACATGTGTTTTCCAATGTGCTGAAGCACAAATCCAACCTGTCATCAATAGCAGAATGATTGGTTCCTTGACCAATACCCAAAACCCTCAGTGTTCTGTAACAGGAGTTACAACCCTATTCTTTCAGAAGACTTGCAATTATTAGACTTCTCTTGTAATTTAGGCACAGAACTTGAAAACAAATTTATGCAGTAAAAACATCCTGGCATCTGGAAGAAAAAGGAACCCACACATAAATTAAAGACCTATGCCAGTTCTCTTATGCCACCATTCATTTGCCCACATCCAGATATTTTATTCAGTTTTGGGCCCCTCAATACAGAACACACTGATAAAAAGAGCACAGGGCCCCAGGATACTGAGGGGCTGGAGATCTTGCCCCAGGGAGTGGCTGGGGAAGCAGGTTCAGCCCAGGGAAGAGATGACCACGGAGAGGACCCATCACCTGCCTGCCAGATGCATGAGAGGGTCACCAAGAGCCACGGGCTCTTCAGCAGGGCATGGCAGGTGCAGCACAAGCTATGAATTGAAATATGTTCCAGCCTTCCACCAGAAGAAACCATCTCACACAAGGCAGTAGTAACACAGCTTGGCCAAAGCTGTTGTGCACTCTGTCTCTTGGAAGGTTTCAGAACTCCAGTGGACACAGTCCTGAACAACGGGATCTGAACTCAGCACCAGCCTTGTTTGAGGCTCCCTTCCACCCTGAGCTACACTGTAACTCCCTTATGTTTTATCTGGCCTTTGGAAGGCAAAAGAGGGATCTGCTCCTGGTTGAGGTCACCTGCAGCATTGCCCTGAGCTTGGCCACTCAATAGCATTCTGAAATACATAATTTCCTGGTTTAAAAGTTCTGAAAAGCAGACTTCATTTTCTCTTTCCTACAAATATGTAAAAATAAGCATTTTTTTCCTTTTATATGGTTAAGGACTTCAATAATACATTTCAATACCAAATACAAACATCATTAGACTATACTTTAGTCAAGTTCTAACTTCTACTTGACGTCTATTTTTCAGCAAGTTCTAACACTTTCATATAGAACCACCTTCTAAAACTTACAGATTTCTCAATTTGAACCACACACCTAAAAGATCAACAGCTTACAACTTTTTTCTAAATGCAGGCAGCATCTTCTCTCTGCCGGGCTTGTGATGTTCATATCTGAGTAGTATTAACCAAACCCATTCCTGACGTAGCCTCGAGTTCACCGTATGTTACTGTGAATTACCTTCACGTCAGAGGCTTTACTGCTCGACAGCCCCACAGTCGCACCGAGGTTCCTCGTGCTGTGGCCACAGGCTCTAAACAGCCCCCGGGGAATACCTGCGTCCCCAAGAAGCCAGCAAGCACTAGACAGTCATTATCATGGGAGACTTGGAACCACACTGGGGAGCAACAGCTACGAGGAGCGCTGTGGCAGAGCGTTGTTAAGCGCTTCTCTTTCATCTTCCTCCTCTACTGCTGTCCAGAAAAAGCGAGCACAGAACAAGCCCACTGCTGCAGAAGAGTAAAAGCCATTCGCACTCGCCAGCCGCCCTTAGGAGGCTAGTTTGGGCCAGGAAGCCTCCCCCTGCTCCGGGCACAGGGCTGACTGTTACTTATTCACACGGGCGCTGCTGTTTGTCAACACGGCTCGGGCGCCGCTCCGCCAGCAGGCTGGGGCGAACGCGGGGCGGGAAGGCGGCTGCGGGACACGCTCTTCCCTCCTCGGCAGAAAATCCCCCGGCCTCCAGCCGNNCCCCGCCCTCCGGCCGTGCCCGGCCCGCCGCTTCCCCCCGCCGCCCGCTCGGGTGTCGCGCTTACCGCGGGGCCGGGGACTCGAGGGGCGATGCGGTCGGCGGGGTCCAGGCGGGCGCGGCACCGCCGCCCTCCCGGGGATGCTGCTCCTTCTTCTTGGGGCGCCAGTGGGGGAANGGCAGGCGGGCTCCCCGCCGGTCGCACAGGAAGGGAGCGGCCCACGTGTGATCCGTGCCCAGGGTGCGCATTAGGGGCCATTATCTTGTTGTTGTTTTCTGCTAAGCCTGAGGTGTGCCCCGCGCCCCGGACACTTGTGCAAGGCGCGGGGAAAGGCTGCGCGCCCGCCCGCCCGCTCGCACCGCACCGCGCCGGGGGCTCCGCATCCTCCCGCGGCCGCCCCAGCCCCTCCTCATTTAAGGCGAAAAACATGAATAAAGAAAGCCAGTTGTACAGCCGAGGGGTTCCCCAGTCAGCACACCCCAAACCTCGCAGCACTGCTTTTTGTCTCGGTGCCCGCCACATTAATTAATTAGCTGCTTATCCCTCTGCCTGGGAATAAATTGGCTCTGACCGCCCTGCTGGCTCGTTATCCCGCTGAGGAGGAGGACGAGGAAGGGATTCCGCAGGGAGGCAGAGCCGCTCCCGCGGGAAGGGTCAGGCTGAGACTCCTTGCAGCGGGGAGAATCGTGTCGGATCGTATCGTGACTAGGACCTGGCGATCCCATGTGTTCCTCGGTGTTTTTAGGAATCTTCTCTTAAATGACCCTGAGGTCCAGCTTTCCTTAGAAAACACTGTTGTGTGCTGACGGATACCGTCTGTCCTAAATTACGTCTAACAAGCATGCATTTGTCCGATGTAAGGAGCTTTTAGGGCGCTTGTGGTTTTGGTTCTGATTTTTGCTTGCTACTGATGCGACATGGATGTTACAATTCTCTGCTAAAAATACTGAGATGACATAGTAAAAATGTGGGAAGGCTGTATTCTGGAAAAACTTTCAATTCTTCGTTATGCAATGGTCATAATCAGCCAATAATTGACAAACACTAGATAAATTGATGGATATAAATTAATGCTGATTTCTTATGGCAGGAGGAAAAGGAGGTGAGGAAGGCAGGGAAGCACAAATTACAGAGGAGTTGGCTGAGCAGCTAAGTCTTACCTATGCGACTGTTTTACCCCAAGCAATATGTACACCTGCTTGGGGGGCAGATTCAGTTCTTTTCCGAATTCTAATTTATTTAGTTTCTGATTAACTAAACAGAATAACCTAAAAAAAAAGTGATTTGTCCCAAAATTAAATCTGTGTCATGCCAAATTTGGGCAGAACTGGAAAGCAAGATTGTTGTACTCTCAGGAACTGCATAAGGGATTGAGAATAAAATTAAGTTTCAGTAGAGCAATCTATATAAGCGTGAAAATCATAGAATCACAAAACTCTTGAGCTGGGAAGGGACTTCTAAAGGTTGTCTAGTGCAGCCCCTGCTCAAGCAGAGTCAGCAAGAGGCTATTCAGGACTATATCCATTTGGATTTTAAGTATTTCCAAGGATAGAGATAGGAGACCTGATGGCAGGTACATGCTGTCCTTGATGGATGGCTAGAAAGCTAGACAAAGCAGAAAGTCCTGTCTGCTGTATCTGGATAGGATTTTTGGACACTGGGTAAAGATTCAAATAGCTATACCTCTTCTCTTACTTTAACCTAAAAATTTTCCTTTCTATTTCCTTGACTAGAGAACCACAACTGACATAACCATGGCATTTTCTGGCATTCACCATTGAAGAAGTCAGAAAAATACATTATTAAGTCTGTGTGCTACATTTCCGTTTAGGTGTCAGTTATAATTGGGATTCTATTGTGCCAGAGCAAAGGTAAATTAATTGGTGTTGGTGAACCACTTCACCTAAACAGCACTGGAGAGAAAGGAGTCTGGGCCACTGCAGTTGTGGTGTCTTCTCCCTGACACTCTACCCATTAGGTGCCTTGAGTTCATGGCAGACAGGGCAGATGAGAGTATGTTCAGCAGACCTGTGCTACTTCATTCCACACACAAAAAAAAAAAGAAAAAGAAAAAGAAAAGAAAAATGTTTGGCCTGAAAACATACTGTTTAAATGACATAAGAGAGAAAAGGGAGAAATGCAAGGTACACGTTTTTTCCAATCCTCTTTGGTTATTTTGGCAGGGTCTGGAATAGCATTAGCACCATAGAGTACCTAGAAAATGTGCAGTTACATATCTCTCTGGAGAAACACATATAAGAAAAGTGCATTCCACATAAGCCTTGAGGTATCCAGCATTTGTGCTTCAGTGCTAAGACATCCTTAAAAATCCCAATACACAAATTAAATGCTTTGGTTGTTTCGGTTGTTTTTCAAACTTTGGGCAAAATTAAAGTCTGCTTGTCAAACATGGCAATGTCTGAACATTGTGTGATTTTGATCCAAACAGATCTGTCAAGGCCCAGTACTTACAGCTGTACCTCTCTTACTTAGAAAGTTTGGACCTCTTAAGTCAGAAAGGCATTTTTAAGGCTGTTGGTTAAGAGACACATTTGTAAGAATTAGCCAGTCATTGAGGAAACTTTAAATGATGGTCATGTTTATGTTAGCAGCCAGTTTATGTCAGTTTAATCCAGGCACAAGCAACAGAACAAGTCAGTCTAGCTTTATCTGAACCAACACAATTTTGCAACAGTTCGTAGTACTTCATACCTCAGAAAGATATTATGCAACAAATTATCCTTCTCCTGTTTAGTATCATTCCAGCATGATGAAAAAGAAGATGATTTAGTATCTAGATTAGACTTTAGCATACTCAATATCCATCTACCTTGACTGCGAACTGAATGTGAGATTTAAAAAAAAAAAAAAACAACCAAACAACAAAATACCCCAAATATGAAACATGCTAATACTGGAGTTACAAAGATAATCTGATAAATACAGACTCAAAGTCTTTGAAGTTGTTGTAGAAATCAGCTAACACATAGGTTGAGATAATACTATTTATTCAAATAATTGGTTCTCCTTTTTTATTGTTTCAAAACAATAAACAATCTCTGTTCTAATATAAAACTATTCCAATATATGGCACAATAGCTCTGAAACAAACAAACAAACCTCCAATCTAAAGCCCACACACAAATTACAGAAAAATAGGGATGGATTATCATGAACTTTGTCATCAAATACTTTTTCTTCTTTTCCAATACAATAGAGGTGTGAAATTTCCTTTGGTACATGCATGCAAACATTTGAGATTAGAATATATGAAGACTGCTTTGGATTCCCACACTTTGGAGTTGGTGATAAAAGAGCAATAAAGTACACAGGGGCCAAAATCCTGCCTGTGTCCCACATAAAACACGTAAGTCCCAAACTATGGTCCTGAAATCCCACATTCATTTGACACCTAACCCTGTGGGCACTTAAATTCCAGGGCTGCCTCCCTGTTTGTCTTGAAAGTGCCCCAGGTTCTTAGGGATTCACTTCCCCACATGCTCAGAGTTGCCTCAGTCTTCATGGGACTGAGTGTCGGGTGTCTGCTTCTTGCCTAAGTCTGACAAGGAGCTAAAAATTAGGTATTGCTTGGCCTGAATTTCTGCTGGGACTCCCTGTGGTTACATATTTGGGTCTTATTTAACTCATGCAGTAACAGCAGGTTCCATATTTGCTTCCATTTTTTTCCAGGAGTTCCGGGTATGATGTAGAAATAGTGATAGAAATGGTAGCCTTAATTCAGGAATATCCTACCTACAAGAATGCATTCTATCTCACAGTCATATCACCACTAATGTTTGTTTTCTGGCCCAACAAGAGACTAGAGGTTCCATGGCCACACATGAAAAGAGGAGTGAATCCTATTCCATGCCTTGAAAAAAAAAGGGTGTAGATTCATGTCCTCAGTAAATTACCAGACATGGTGGGATGTGGGTGATCTCCCCTAGGGGTTAAAGACAGCCTGGAAAGTGCAACTAAATATTAGGACCAGGAAAAGCCAATGGTAGGAACTAAATTAGTTGATGAACATGGCAGCCAGAACTGTAGCAAGAGCAATTCACAGGAAGCCAGGGAAGCAAAGAGACCCTGAAAACAAATAGCAGGGCAAACCCCTTAAAGATAAGCAACTCCACATCACAGGGAATGACTTTGGAAAAATGGCAATAGCTTGACTGAGAGCAGGACTAAGGAATCTGGAAGCAAGAGACAGTGATGTGAGCTTCAACCTAGAAGCAAATTTGGAAGTCAAGCATTTCTGGGATTGCCTTATGTACCTGGTAGGTGGGGCAAAGCATCACTCAGGCTCGAAGGGCAATCATTATTGGCGTGCCACTTGCCATGGCTTAGCCTGGTCTGTCTGGCGGCTCGGCTGGACTGCCTGGGGGGACACAGGGGAGCACAGGCACTGGAGCTCAAGTAGATGCAAGCACCTCAGGCTCTGAGGACATTTTGGAGCGGGGGTGAATTTACATAACCTCATGCTCTGAATTTGTTCTTGTACTCACTGTGTGATTACTCCAGGCAGCAATTTAGATTTGCGTGTTGGATGCTTTTGGTCTTATTTTAGGTTGCCTGGTTTCCATTGTGGTTCAATTTGGGATCTTTGGTATTTAGGTTCACCTGTGAGCTAATACCTCTCTTGAAAGCATGCAATGCCCATCTCTTTGGTGCTAGTAATTGATCAGATAAGTCAAAAACGGATGTGACTCTTTCCAGGGTCAAGATTTCACCTTCATTGTTCGGATAGCTTTGACTATTTATAATTAATTATATATTGTATATTAATCATATATTAATTAATTATATTATTATATAATAATATGATTTGTATTAATTTATAATCCAGTTATTCATGAATTGTTCTGCCAAACCCTTCGATACTCTAAGGTTTTTATTCTGTGAACTGTGTATTCCACAGCAGATAGGTGTGGGTAGAATTTTTAATGGTAAATTTGCATGTTCAATTAATCAATCCAATATTAGCATGGTTTCTTATTCTTATTTTCGTTGTAGAATGCCAAAAAATTTATCTGGGCCTTTGAGTTGCTTATATATTCACATAGATGAAAGTGTCATATGGACCTCCCTGCTACCTACACACCTCCCATCAGCTACTCAAAGAAGAGCCCTACAACCCATCTTTGGGCCTTTAAAGAGTGCATTAGAATCCTACAGCTCAAGGGAAGCAAACAAAATAAGTCACAAGTATAATCCATGGAGTTGTATAACTTCAGTGCTCACCCATTACAAGTGTCCCACAGCGAGGCCAAGGTGTAGCATGTGGTCTTTGACTTTAATATGAAATTTTATAGCGCTAACCAGATCCATTGTTTGGTTTTTTAACATACAAGTGAATTACTTCTGCCTCAGTTACTACCTCCACGTAATACTCTCACTGTGATGCTAACAGTGAGAGTGCCCTGTTTGGTTTCAATGCCAGCTAGGTTCAGCCCATAAGTCCAGGCAGATAGCCAAACAGATTTCAGTTATGAAATGTTCAGCAGTTCCCAGTGTCAAATATCCCTCTTATTCTTGCTAATACTTCCATGTCAGTAGTTCTTAGCCCTTCTCCAATCAGTTCACAGGAAAAAGAAAAAAAAGTCTCACAAAACACATTTATTTCAGGGGTTTTCTTCGTTACCTGCCAAGTGCTTTTCTCATTCTGTTAATGACAATCCAATGTTACTTTTCTTTAATGATAAATATCTTTTACTGAACTACAGTGTCAGTGCAAAGCCAAGACAACACCTACAACTCACCTAAAAATCACTTCATTCTTTCTCTGAGTATCCAAGTATTTTGTTCTTCTGCTCACCTGTAAAAGATGAATGTCTCTTGTGTGAATTTTTCAACTTACAGGTTCTTCAAAGCTTTCAGTCTTTAGACTTAACAGTTTGCAAAAGGAGTTAAAATAAAGATTCTGAGCCTGGCCTTAAGCTGAGCACTAATGTCTGTAAAACACTTTACGTGTGCTATGTCAGTGTTGGCTCAATATGGTGTTTATTTGGCATCTGAAGTTTTTCAATAAGTAGGTTTTTTCCGCCCTGAAACTCTAAGAGCAGAAGATAAAATAGCTCTGAAAAAACAGACTATGTAACTAGTCTGAAACAAATGCTGTGGATGCTGCTCAGAGGAGAGAATATTCCATGTTGTGGCTACTTTTCTTTCTTTCCTATCTTGGTGGGAAAGGAGGAGGGAGGTGGGACGTGCTGCTTCTCACGGGAGCAGAATGCCACTGGTTGGCAGCATCATCGATGCTGCTCTGTGCATCAGGGGCTCCAGCCTCCTCTAGAGTTTGATTAAAAGGAAAAAATAAAGGATGTGAATTCTAGTACTCTGTTCTCTTGTAGTCAAAATTTAAAGGTACACTAGTAAGACCATAAATTAATTCAATTAGAAAAACACCACAAATTAACATAATAATGAGGCATTAGGAATATAATACTGACAAATTGTTAATTTATCGCTTAATATCAAGATGTGCTTATGTTTTCCTGAGCAGATATAGCTTGGCTGAAATGTATATATTTCCAGGCTGATATTTTATGGCTTTATTTCTCTTGCTTTTCAGTTTTGCACTGGTTAGTGTGCATATTACTGCTACACTTTCATGCTTGCCCAAAAGCAAAGCTATAGGTCATGTTCTTCTCTGGTCTAAATTTTTTATCATTATCTAGGTTGAAATTAATTTGTCACCTTTTTAATAATTTTTAATTTGTCTGACTAAATCAGCAATGCCTTTTTATTATATTTCCATCATATTCTCATGAAGATCTATCAGATAGTGTGGCTTAAGTTAGGAGAGGATCTTTCTCTTTTAATTTTTAAGAAGGAAGGCAGAAACTACCAGGAAATTTAAAATTAATTATTTCACGGAGATTTTAGGTATATTACTAAATCAATAGCCCTGAAAATTAAATACATAATCACCAGTTATGTATTATTGCTCATACTGACTAACAGATGAGCTGGGAAATGGACAAGCATGAAGGAAGATATCTCTCTATCTTCAGCAATTTACAGTCTAGAGCCAATGTGCTAAAGAATGAAACGTAAGCACAGTTGGTTGAATTGCAATGGGATATGAGCATCCTGTGACAAATCCAAGAGCTATCCAGTCTTCTGTAACCTAGTTGAGTGCTAAAGAATCTGCAATTAAGCATTAAGCTGACCAGATGTAATTAAAAGCATAACTGTTCTTATGTATCTGCAGATAATACAGGAGCATTAGTAGGAAATTGAAATGTCTGTTCATAGTTATGTTTACCAGTCACTTCTTCCTGCCATATATTTCACAGGGTCTATAATAGAGATCCTGTGAAAACCATCAGCCTCTGTGCAGCCATCAGCTGTGTCCCTTTCCCAGAGGAATCTAAACCTTGCACTGTCCCAAGAAAAGTTATCCAAAGAGGAGGTGTTGAAAAGGCCTGATGAAACAAACCAGTTATTGTGAGTCCCAGGGAGTAGAAGCTCGCAGTGGTAGAGCTGTTCCTCAGCATTTGCTTTTCCCAGGATAATCAGTTGCGATTACAGAGAATAAGGATGTAATATTTAAAACAAACACAGAGAGTGACTGTGAGAATGTGGGTCAGTGAATTTCTACCATTAATAAACAATAATTAGGGAGTTATCTATCAGCTGTTCCACAAAAATAGGTGAAGGAGAATGAGTAAGCTAAGCAAAGTCTTTATAAACATGCCCTTCCCAATAAGTTATCAAGGAAGCTACACTATTGTGGGTTCAGAAAAAAAAAGAAACAGAAAGAGTAAGAATCATCAACATGAGATGAAACAAGGAATGGACTTCCTTAAACTTATCTAATAATATTATTCTTATTTAAAATACTTCCTTCTCTAGGGGCCAGAGTACACACCTGCAGGTCAATCCTGCTGTCAGGAAGCAGATTGCTTGTCCTGGGCCCTGGTGCAGGACACCACAGACAGACCAACAGTGTCAGTGCATTATTGCTATCTATTACTGCCTTTTCACCCTTACTGTGTACTTCTTACCCATCTGGACACAAGTGTTGCTGCCAAAAAAGACCTTGAGCAGATCAAAGACAGCTGCTGTGCTCTGAGCTGTACTAAAGGGCCAAGGTGGTGTTCCTCTTTGACCCTACCAGTTAAGGCCATGGGCTTAATAGAAGCAGATGTATTATGCAGATCAAAGCCAGTAACTGGTGTCAGAGGGAGAGCCTTTGACTTCTATGTCCATGGATAATCTTCTGGGAGTGAGGACTGCTGCAAAGTGATGGCACCAGCATAAGAAAGAAAGGCAAGAGCATCTTACCCAATAGTCTTGCTGTTGAGAAAGGTTTCTAAGCAGGTTCATCAAAGTATGCAGATCAAAGCCTAAAAAGAAGTGGGAAAACAGGTTCAATTTAAGGTGCTGAGGGAAGCAAGGAAGGCACATAGCAAAAACCTGAACTTCAGGGGAGTGAACTTCAGCTTGGTCAGGGAATAGGCTGGCAGGAATTACTGGGGAGCCTGAAGAAAGAAAAAAAAGAGTTTGTCTTCAAATCAAATCTTGAAGCACTAGAATAGCCCATTGTGGTTGCACAAGAAGATGGGCAGATGCAGTGGGAAGCCAGATTGGCTGAAGAGGAAAGTCCTAGCTGAGCTCAGACATAGAAAGGAGGTTACCAGGAACTCCAGCAGCATCACCCAGGCATTCAAGAGTCGAATTAGGAAAGCCACACAGCTGGGGTCAAAACCACCAAGGAACAGAGAGGACAACTAGAAGAGCTTCTACAGATAAGCAGCCCTGAAAGAAAGGTGAAGAAAAATGTAAGCTCACTGCTAAATACTGCAGGCAAATGGAAAGGATGTAGTGACAAATTGCAGAGAGAAGGCTGGAGTACTTAATGCCTTCTTTGCCTTGTTTTCTGCTGCCAAGCTCAGGTCTCTGAGCCTAGTAGCAAATTGTGGGGACTGAGGCACTACCCATCCTACAGGAAGATCAGGTTAGGAAGAATTTAGGTATTTCTGGACATAAGGCCAGACAAGATGCATCCATAGAAGTTGAGACGGCTGATGTGTTTGTGAGGCTCCTCTTTGTCATCTTTGAAAGGCTATGGCAACTGGAGGAACTCTTCAGTTGTTGGTAAAAGACAAGTATCACATCAATATTTTTAAAAAATCAAGAAGGAAGGCCTACAGCATGGCCAGCTCCTGGAAAATGAAAGAACAAGTCCTCCATATTTCAGACACGTGAAGGACAGAAGGATGACTGGAATCAGCCAGCAGAGATTTATCAAAGTTAAATCATCCTTGACCAACCTGATTGCCTTCTATGATGAAATGGCTGGCTCTATGCATGAAAGGAGAGTAACAGATGTAGCTTATCTGAAGCAAGACTTTCAACATTGTCTCTTGTACTGTACTGGTAGCTAAACTGGAGGATGAGTAGACTGCAAGGGTAGTGCAAAACTGGCTGGACTGCTGGGATCAGAGAGTAGTGGTTAGTAATCCAGTGTGTACTGGGTTTTGTGGCAAGGTTTTGGTAGTAGGGGGCCTACAGTGTTCTTCTATGGGAACGTGCTGTAAACTTCCCCCATGTCCTACAGAGCCAACACCAGCCAGCTGCAGGATGGACCCACTGCTGGCCAAGATCAAGCCCATCAGCAATGGTGAAAGCACCTCTGGGATAGGGATAACAGATTCAAGAAGGGAAAAAGGCACTGCAGAAACAGCAGCAGAGAGAGGAGTGAGAATATGTGGGAACAGCAGCCCTGCAGACACCAAGGTCAGTGGAGAAGGAGGGGGAGGAGGTGCTCCAGGTTCCAGAGCAGTTTCCCCTGCAGCCCCTGGTGAAGCAGGATGTCCCCCTGAAGCCCATGGAGGTCCATGGTGGAACAGATATCCCCACCTGCAGCCTGTGAAGGAGCCCACGCCAGAGCAGGTGGATGCCCAAAGGAGATTGTGGCCTATGCTGGAGCAGGCTCCTGACAAGACCTGTTTTCCCATAGAAAGAAGTCCATGCTGGAGCAGGTTTCTGACAAGGCCTGTGATCCTGTGGAGAGGAATCCACACTGGAGTAGGTTTCTGACAGGACCTGTGGTCCTGTGGAGAGGAGTCCATGCTGGAGCAGGATTGCTGGCAGGACTTGTGACTCTGTAGCAGACCCATGCTGGAGAAACCTGTTCCTGAAGGACTGCACCCCATGGAAGGGACCCGTGCAGGAGCAGTTCATGGTAACTAGTGAGTGCTCTCTGCCTGTCCTGATGTTGACCCATGAGGCTTTCTTTACATTCTCTGTCCCCTGCACAGCTGAGGAGGGGAGTGATGGAGTGGCTTTGGTGGGAACCTGGCATCCAGCCACAGTCAACCCATCAGAAAGCCACGTAACACATTTAGCATTGACCTGGACAGTGAGCTGGAGCACACACTTGTTGGGGCTTTGGGTGATACAAACTGGGTGGAGTGGAGTGATTGATATGCTGGAGGGCTGAGCTCTTACTCACAGAAATCTCAGCAAACAAGAGGATGCAAGAACCATGGAGTTCAAGAGCGACAAATGCAAACTCCTGTGTAAGCAGTGAAAATCAAGCATATACTGGGCTATGCTAGACACGATGTGGCCAGCATGATTTCCAACAACCCTCCCCTCCCTCTGAGGGCACTGCTGAGGCCACTGGTAATTATACTTCTGTGGAATAAGATAGACTTTAGGATTTTTACGTTTATTCACCATCAATTCGAACACTCATTCTCCTATTTTACGTGCATTTTATTCTTACTTTTTTCCCTGAGAAATCAGTGATTTAACAGCTAAATCATATGACAAATGTTGTACAAATACAACCAAGAGGAAAACAAAACCCAGAAAAACTCACATCCAATATTGATTTTAAATTCCCTACAAAATCTTTGTACATTTACATCTCCATAACATACTTTATTAGTGGAGAAACAAAGACATATCAGAGCTTCTGAACTGGAGTTATCGACACTTTAGTACTACAAAATTATCAAAGTGAATTTGGAATCGCTGAGAAAAATTCTTTCCCTGGGTAAAACTACTGGAGATCATCCAGTTATACTAAAAAAAGGCCTTTGTCTGCAGTAGAGAAATCCTGTTTTATTACAAATCAGTATTATTTCTTTTCAGAAATCTAAGGAAAAAAATTGTGGTCTACATCAGATGTAGTAAGACACATTTACTGAGAATAGAAAATTACTTTTGTGAAGCCTTGATGACTTGGATGGGCAGGGAATCTGGGCTGCCATTTCTGTGTCACACTTTGCACTGTATTTATCCATGAACCCATATGATATTTGGTACTTTATTGCAAGAGTAAGTCAGGTTTCATAATTTAGCCAATAGACCAGGCTGTAATGGGTCTAACTCAGATGCTTGGAATTAGCAGTGTAAAACAGAAAAGGAATGAAGCTTTTACCAAAATGATTTTAATATAGAGCTGTACAGCAAGAAGTCTTCTTATCAAGGTACAAAAGATTGCTTGTCAACAAACAGCAGTTAATTCTGGTTTCAGTTCTGGGAGTTTCCAAGTGCTGGGTGACACATGGGTGCTTAGTGTCCTCTTGTACTGCCCTTGTCTCACCATGACATTTCAATGGCATTAACAAGGTAGGTTATTGGTGAAATCTCTTCTTGCCTAAAAGTAAACAACCTAAAGGCTGTTCCAATTGCCAAACACCATAGGATTATTGTATTATCTTCCTTCTACTTTTGTGTTACTTTCTGGCTATGCTGTGATTCAGCACTAAGTTAGTGCTGATCCTTGGTCATAAATGGCTAAATCTATGTCTCAAACCTAGATGGAGACAAACCTGTCCCATACTGAGATAGTACTGACAAAGTCATTAACCTTTTTTCAGTATTCCCAAAGAAAAAACAGAAGCATCAGGAATCATCATGCCACTACCTTTTGAATGCCCCTCTCTGATAAGTAATAATACTTGACAGAGTAAGTATTACTTAGTTACCATGCAGAGGGGTAAAAATCCAGCTAAGTGACCAATTGGCCATTGGTATTGTCAATATGTTAAAAAAGAAAGTTTATGATCTGATTTACATTTATAAGAAATCTCCACATGTACATACTCTGAAATTTTAAAAAGTGGTATTTCCTTCTCTTGAAATTTTAAAAAGTGGTATTTCCCTTCCTCCTCACTAAGACCAAGATGTCTTCATGAGTCTACGACAAAGTAGCAAAACCAAGACTTTTTTTTCAAGGTAAGTAATAAGCAGCAGACCTAGAACTAGGATTTCTTAATGTCCAGTCACTTGGTTTAGCAATAAAAGATTTTTTTGATAGTCTGAAATATGACTTAGGAATTTGAAGTTACAACTAAAATAGGAAATGGGTACTGGAAGTAGAGGATCTTCAAGGTCCCTTTTCAACACAAATCATTCTGTGATTCTATGAAATCAGCAAAGAGAAAAAGAGTTAACAACTGTGAGGAGGGTAAACTAGGACAGTTGTCAGCACACCTCAGTTATTTAGACAGGGTAGAGTTTAAAACCAGTCTAGACTATTTCCAAATATATTCATTGTTTCAGAAGATAAATATTAGGAGGTGAGGAGAGCATGAAAGGAGAATTACATCCAGACACAAGTGATTTTTTTTGCTTCCACAAATTTATAAATTAAAATTGTATCTGGTAAACATTAAGTGTCATCTTGTAATATTTCCAGGAAGTTCTCAAATGAATGAATCAGCTTCTCATGTAATTAATCAAATTAACTCTTCATTGGGAGTAGGCAACAATGAACTATTTAGCTAGATATAAATAGCAGCTTTATGAGTTTCATTTGACTCTTACTCACTGTTTCATGTTAAAAGGTGTACATTAATGATTTTCACAATCTGCTTTTGTTTACACACTCAAAAGACAATAGCTAGAAAATTAAAGTACGTTTTGCTGTCTGTTGAAAATAGTTAGGGAAGTAAAGGGAAAACAGCAACAGTGATTGCTGATCAGCTGCTGATAAAACTACACTGGAACAGGTAAAGTTTCACGTATCTGTGTGTTTTGCCAATGATGTAACAGAGTCTGGGTTTTACAGAAGAGGAGCCAGGACTGATTAAATGCAACCTTTCTTCCACTTGCCAAGGCTATTTGTTATACATCCATGTATGTATAACTTACATAAGTATATACATTATATACTTACAAACTATCCTTACTTTGTGGTATGTGTAGGTGACATAATGGTCAAAACAGTATCAGTTATCCCAGTTCTAGCAAAATGCAGAGGGAAATAGTATTTCACATTTTATTTCTGGTAACTTTTCAACAGTCAAATGCTGGCGTGATTTGCCTTTACCAATATGTTCTAACTTCGTAGTTACTCCTGCTTGGAGAAGGGGTATTGGCCTAGATATCAGGAAAAAACTCCAGAGGTCCCTTCCAACATAAATTATACACTGATTCTGCTTATAAATCTTCATCTGCACTACCATTACACAAAAACGTAAATGCCCACAAATATGTAAACCATCTGTTCCATTTCTCTTCTTTTTATTAGAATTAAGGCATCTTTAATTATAATCTTGTTCGTTACAAGCATCTTCACATTCCATATGTACTCAATAACAGGTATTTTGATTCAGCTGCCATTAGGCAATGACTCACTGTGTGTTGTCTGATGATGACTTTAAAATGAGGGAATACTGCTTGAGGATCTTTGGAATTGGAAATATGTTTGTTGAGCTCTTCCCCTTCCAATTTAGACCAGTCCATTGAGCCAAGTGATGGTGCAACTTAAAGCATTAGATAGCAATGTGGTAAATAGTATGTCAAAGAGATAATTCCCTTTTTATTGTATTTATTGAATTTTGACATTACATCCTAGCAATTATTTTTAATGTTAGAGTCAGATTCTTTATTTGTAGTCACAATAACAGCAAAGCTAGCATTCAGTTCAGGTTTAGTTTACTTGTTCAGTAGTCACATTATATTTCATGTGTTTATCAACAGCCAACTCTGTCTCAGTAGCAGAGCCTCAGTCCCCTATAGAACTATTGCCTTTAATATCTCACATGGACAATATATCTTGCTGTATCTGTGTCTGGTAACTACACCAGCAGGATGTCTAAAGAGCAAAATAATTTAAATAGCAAATTATCTCACTTCATAACTTGACTGAGTTTTATTCTCTACCTGGCTTCTTGTATCTAGATCCAGCAAAAGACTTGGGTGCTGGTTGGAGTTTAGTTTTCAGCCTATGAAGTGGAATCCATATGCCTGAGTCAGGTGCTTATGTTCCTTATATTATACACAAGAGAAAAATGCAAAAGTAAATGTTTAATCTGCTTGGCAGTCATCATTAATAATCAACAGAATGCTGATTGCACAGTCTAGCTGGCCAATGTCGTGTTCAAGAACTGCAGCAGTGGGGGCTAAGCAGGACCTCAGGAGGTGAGCACAGGCAGCATCAAGGAGGAGTCACATCCTAACAATATTATTGATAATAGCAGTGCCTGCAGACTCCTACCTGCCTGTGAGAAAAAGTGACCCAGTGTTATCTTCAGTGATGCTGCTACAATGATCAGTCAAACCCTTCAGCCTATAAACCCCACCAAAACCACCCTTTTCTACAGGAGAGCTCCGAGGAGTTCACAGGAGGAAAGGGCAAGGACTAACCCTGTGGTTCTCCTTGATTTCCTGTAGGGATATCCATATGTGCAGAACTTTCTGAAAGTCTGCAAACCTTGTAATGAGGAAGAATCTTTGTAAAAATCTTATTTTTTTGTCTGTTTGGTCAGGGTTTTCAGTTTGTTTGGGTTTTTTCCAGTGGTGCTGGCATCTCACAGCAGCTCCACTGGCCAGAGCATCCTCCTGAGTCTGGTTTCAGGAGACCAGGTTGGATGTCTCTGTAATTGTGGGATCAGTTCTGTGCATGTCTCCTGCCATTCCAGGTCTACAAGACAATCACTTCCACACCATCCACACTAGCTGAAACTGTTGGGAGTGCACAGACAATACTTCTGGAAGAACCTCTTCCCTTCCACCGTCATGCCCAACACGTGCAAGGCGAGTGTAGTTGCTCATATTCAGGAGTGTAAGGGGACTGCTCTCTCCAGAGCATAAAGCCCTTGCAGTATCACATGTACTCTGTGCCTTCTTTCCCTATCCTTGGGGTAGGCCATACCAAAAATAAGTTTTCTTCAGGTTTACAGCAGTTTACCTGCTTTTTAAATTAGTGTGTCACAAAAAACTTTGGAGACAGGGCAAGGAAAGCTTCCTTGTGTATGTCCCAAATCACAAAAGTGCCACATCTTATCTTTTTGCTTATACAGCACTAGCAAAAGAGATAATTTTTTATTAGGGCTCAAGTTTGCAGTATTAGGTTTTATCTAAAAGAGGTCATCACGATGATCTTATTTAAACTGGGAAAAAATGAAAATGAGCCTTTCAGACTTTTCTAATCCTTCAGATGACTGAAAAAATTCTAGAGGTCGGCAAGTCTAGAACTCGGATCAGCAACACACAAACTTAGTAAAATGGCAGTCTTTGGGTAAACCCCACCAAAAGTCCGTGATAACTGCAGTAATTCCCGAATTCCCCGAGACTCCTTCCGCAGCCGTGGCCACTGCATGACACCTGGTGGCCACAAGGCAGCATGGCCATGACTGAGGGCGTGCATTCGCTCAAACCACGCTGTGTCAGCTACCTCCAAATGAGCCCGAACACCCGCTCCGAGAGGTTTGCTGCAGTTAAACGTCTTGCCACGGCACAGCCCAGCTGAGACAACTGCTAGTGTGTAGCACCAGAGGATACACATCTTCCGTAGCGTTATCATGTTCCCTGCCACGGGGCTCTTTCTTCCCCTGCACTCCTATACAGTTGCAGAATATCGAGGTGGGGATTTGCAGAGCAACAGAATTGTGGGAGATGTTCTTTGAAGTGCAGGCGTGGAATTCATTGTGAACTTGCACCTACTGAGCTGATAAAAAGCAATCCAGAATGATGCTTTGGTATGTAAGAGGTGTCACTAGTGGCAAGAGGTACTCCCCATCCTCCTGTGATCATGGTATAAAATCACAGAATTACAGAATATGAAAGGTTGGAAGGGATCTTGAATATTATTTACTCCCAATCTGCCCTGCCATGGGCAAGGACACCTTCTACTGGACCAGGTAGCTCAAGACCTTATCCAGCCTGGCTTTGAACCCTGCCAGGCTGGGGCACCCACAACCTCCCTGAGCAGCCTACTCTAGTGCCTCACCACCCTCCCAGTAAGGAATTTCTTCCTAATACCTTAGCTACATTTCCCCTCTTTCAGTTTGTACCCATTGCTCCTTGTCCCATCACTACAGCTCCTGACGCAGAGTGCCTTTCTGCCTTCAAGTGGGCCCGTTCAGACACTGGAAGGTTTCCATGAGGTCTCCACACAACCTCCTCTTCTCCAGGCTGAGCAGCCCCGCCTTTCTCAGCCTGTCTTGGTCGGGACGTGCTGCAGTTCTCTTACCGACTTCGTGGCCTCCTCTGGACTTGCTCCATCTACCACGGTGGGTGAGATGTACTACAGAAAAAGCCATAGCACATTCCCAGTTGGAAGGGACCCATCGAGCCCCGCTCCTGGCCCTGCCCACACGCCCCATGAAGTCACACGATGCGCCTGACAGCATTGTCCGAACGCTTCTTCAACGCTCTGAGGCTCGGTGCTGTGCCTACGTCCTTGGGGAAGCGGGAAAATAACGATCGGGTGAGAGAAAACAGAGGTGAAGTGCTCCAAATCCCCAAACGCCCGAGCGACTCCTCGAGGGCTCAGCAGCGGGCCCGGGGCCGGGTCCAGCACAGCTGAGCCCAGCGACTCCGCGCCTCCGGCGCTGCCGCTGCAGCACCCACAGCGCTCTCGGGACCGAGCGAGTCCAGGGCCGGCTCCAGGGCCCGTTCCAGGGCCGGCTCCAGGGCCGGCTCCAGGGCCGGCTGCCAGAGCGGCTCCCGGCTCCAGCCCTTCCCACCGGG
>VZRX01012524.1:23868-140527 GCA_013398075.1 Notiomystis cincta
AGCCCGGCTCGTTCCGGTGTGCGCGGCCGGCCGTGTGCGGACTCGGCAGCGGGGCCGCGGCTGCGGGGCTGCAGCGGGAAGGGACCTCTGGGCTCGGGCGTGGTGCAGCCTGAGGAAATACTCATTTACATTGCACCCCTTATCCACCATGCGTTTGTAGCTGGGAACTTAGTTCGTCCCGTGCTCCGTACCGAGTGATGCGTGTAATGCCCTGGTGACAGCGTTGGTCAGCCTGTAGGAACGTAGTTACAGGAGAACCTTTAACAAGATGTGTTTTATTTGCAGTCGTGCTGACTTGTTTTTTTTCGGGGGGGGGGCGTGTAAATGGGTTACAGTGTAGCTGAAGAAACAAACTGATCTACATGTGCTTCACTGTGCTTTGGAAGAATGACAGATGACAAAGATGTACTTCGAGATGTGTGGTTTGGGCGAATACCGACCTGTTTCACTCTGTATCAGGATGAGATAACTGAAAGGGAAGCTGAACCCTACTATGTGAGTATGACAAAGGTGGTCACAAATAGTCCAAGGCCGTGGTTATGTTTGTTTCCTTCATTCTCATCATGTGTACTACTGCATGTTGTCAAAAAACCCCACTTATTTTCTTCTTATTCCTGGTAGCTTCTGAAAGTAAACATATAACCATGCTGTGTGACTTCGTCTTTCTTCACAGCAAATGGAAAACTTCAGGCTTGTTTCACTAGTGAGAGAATCTTAACACAGATAATTAAGATCTTTGAAAAAATTCTGAGAAAGTCAGAGAGTGACTAGGTGAAGGAGGAGGCTGGATGTGAGTTTGTATGTTTGTGGACAATGAACAGTCGAAGGGACAGAACTTCTATTAATGCAGAAATAATTTAGTCAGATTTACGAAATCTTAAACATAAAGGCTGGTCACCTGTGTAACACAAACTCATAATGAACACTGGCTCTGTTGGATGACTTCTGCTTGTTTTCTTTGTTTTAAAGTCCAGCAGCCATGAGAGATCTAGCTCCGAAGTAAAAGCAGCTATAATCCCTAAACAGAACACTGCCTGAACATGATTTAGCTGATGATAAAAAAAGAATGCTGGATGTATTTGAGTTGTAACATGGAAGTGCCTTCTATAATGATGTATTTATTTATAGTGTTCTCATCAGTTTTAATTCTTTCAGTACTTAATAGACATGTAATTGAGAAAGAAAGTTAGCTGATTCAGTGAAATGCAAATTTGAAATGTAACAAGTATGTGGGAGGGAAATCTTGAATTTTTAATTTTATGAGATTCTGAAATTCTTAAGTCTTATTATATCCCATTCCACACTGGATAGAACTTTTTTTAGTGTGTTCAGTAGCATCTTTGTGTCATCACTGTCTGATTTGCATGCATTGTTTTGAAACCTAATAAACTATTAGTGCTTTTTGTTCAGCAAAATAGTGTTCATCTTTGTATATTTTAGTTTCATCACTGGTAAAAGATAAGCACTTCATATTTGTTGACCTATTGCCAAATACATCTAAGCTACCTAAAAGTCTACTGTAAATTATACATATGAGTTAAAATATGTTTGCATACTTTGTGTAAGTGTAACTCATACTGCTTGAAAGGTATGAGTTTAAGTTTAGAGGCATACAGCTTTGATCTGTTTAACATTGGCATGGAAACCATGAAACCCTGTTATCCTCGTAGTGTGGCCAACTTTCTAAGTCAAGGAGATGGTATTAGGGTCATAGAATTTCTTTTATTTACTTCATATGAAGTGTGCACAACAATTCTCAATGCTTAATTCTTTCTTTTTGCAAAGTGTGGCTATTCACAGATGACAGTTCTAAAATTTTAGTTTCTTCATTTTTCAATTCATGTTGGAGCTGATAATACAGCTTTGTGTCTTTGGAGGGACCAAGGATTTATAACAGTATAAGGCAGAATAGCAGTCAAGATTTTAAGTCATGGTATAGTTCTGGTAGTTTCAGAGTGTGTCTGCATTAATGTTTTTGTTCAGATCTGGAGTGCATTTGAAATAAATCTTCATCCTTTCCACTTCCTGTGCCCAGGTTGGCATCACAGAGCAGTCAGCCCATGGGCTGAATCATTTTCATGTGAAGATGAAGTATCAGATGGGCTTCAGCTGCTAATGGACATTTAGTGTATGGGAGCAAACTTGAGTTAAATCAATATAAAGGAACATTAACCCCCTAAAATTGTGGGTAAAGTAGAAAAGTATATGTAGTTATCATTTCTAGCCCTTGACATCAGCTCTTCAGCTTCACATGTCTCCTCTTACTTTTTAGTATAGATATAATCTCTGTATTCCAGACTGTCTTTCATAAATGGAAAGACTGCATGGGAAGGAAAGACTGCATGGGAAGGAAATACTGGCATCATTAAGTTGAGAGAGGATAAAGCATTGTGCTCTGAGGAACTTGCTTTATGAACATGAAGGTGACATAGACTTGGAGGGTGGGGGGTTAGAAGAACAACCCAGAGTCTGTGGGATGGATTTTGGTGTGTTGTGAGTGGTGTGACAGGAGAGCCCTGTGTCAGATGGGTTAGTGCAGCACAGGAGTGATGCATGTGTGTGTCACCTTCGGGCACTGCACGGGGGTAGGACAAGGAATTTGAAATTAACATGTCTATCTTCTGGAAAGAGTAGTGACATAAAGACTGGGCAGCTCCTGTAAAACACTGTCCTGTGTCTTCCTGAAGTCAAGTCAGGTAGGTTTCTGCAGTTAGGCTAGAAATGGATACATCAATTTTCTTTGCAGTGTTTCATACAAGTGCTCATGTTTTGAGTGGCAGCATGTTTAGGAACAGTTTTCTTGAACTACTTTTGTTGCTGATTCATCTGATTTTTCTCTCATCCTAAATTTGTTATGCGTTTTATTTTAAAATGATACTCTGTTTGCCTCTTGGCGCAAGAGGCAGTTAGAAAGAAAGGATGAAAAAGGTATGCAGGAAACAGACTCATTGGCTGATACTTGTCAGATGTATAAAGAATAGAATTACAGCAGGACAGTCTTAGAATGATGCTCTGCTCAAGGGACTGGTCTTTAACAGGAGCATTCTTTAGCTTGCTCAGTGTCAAAAGTATTCTTTTGTTAAGATGTCTGTAGGAGTGAGCAACGTGGAGCCATTCCACGTTAGGATGCTTTGTTTCATCTCCCTCAACAGTTTAGTGATCAGACCAGTCCAGTTCCTGTTAAATCTGTAATTTTTCTGTTTTGCATGTTGCTCTGCAACAAAACCTGTGGAGATACTGGAGAGCTGCTCTTTTTATATGGAGTTATATTGCAAGCGTTTATTAGGAGTTCTTTGTATTTCATTTAACCTCGTGGTTCATAAGAAAACATTCCTGGTTATTGTGATTAAATAGTGCAGCAATACACAATATTCAAAAGGAAGGTGTTGGCGGTTTGTGTAATTTTTGAGGATGACATTTAGGAATGGCTGCGAGGATTTATTCTGTTTGGTGATGTATTTGGAGATTTACTTTTCTTAATTTAATGAAGAGAACTCATGATTTATTTGTTATCTTTCAGTGGGTGGGGAAGGAATATTAAAAGGGGTAACAAAGTGAAAATTTATTTAAACTACTGTTAAAGATCTTACTTAACAGATTTAGTATACTTGTAAATCTCTAGGATAATTAAAGCTAGAGAAGTGGTAGGATTGGATCCCTTCATTTCTCCCATGGAAGGGGGAAACTATAGCAAGGTAAAAGAAGTGGGGAGGCCAAACAAAAAGTATAGTAGGTTCTGCAAATGCTCTGAAAAACAGGTAATCCCTGTTAACCTGAATAACTATTGGGCTTTGTACAGTTGTACTGTTTTTGTTGAAGCCTTTTGGGAGTGCTGGCCACATTCTGTTAAATTCAGTTGAATGCTGTTTGGTTATTGTTCTTTAATTGTTGAAGTAGAAATGGGGTTCTTCTTTCACAATATAAACTGAAATAGAATATTTTACAGAGGAAGTAATGCAGTTTAAAGGGTTATGTGAAACACTGTTGCAATAAATAATGCTTTAATATATTTATCGATAGCATGACTGTGCTACCTGCAACATGCTGAAAATTGGCTTTTGTAAGAATCCTAATTCTCATCAGAGTACACCAGCATTAATTTAACTGTACATATCATGCAGAAGTAACATGAAATTCTTACCAAAAATATGTAGGTTTGATTGGTATAGCCTAGACTGTATTGTCTCAAGAACAATCAGTGAAGATATGTGGAATTAGATAAATAAAGGTTAAGCTTATGTTATCATTCAAGTCATTAAAGTCCCAAGCAATTCTCACTTGAGTGTGTACATAACTTCATTGAATCTATTGAGTTTGTTTGCCTTTTAAAAATGAAGGCTGTGTTTTGATTACATTGCCCCTGTGAAACAAGGTAGAAACAATGTGATGATGGTAATAAAAGCAGCAGTTGGAAAAAAAACCCCATATGGTACATGAAAAATGGAATGTTAACTGACATGATGACTGTGACAGTGGTGATACTTGGCCTTATGTAATTTTATAAAATTGTAAAATTTAGCTGTGTCACAGATGTAACCTAATGTGGCCTTATCAAAAGGCCTGAAACTTGATGTACTCTCCATACTTCTTTATTAATTGGGTATTTGCAAATTATAGTATCATGGCTAAAATATTATCTGATTTGTATATCAAAGTGTAGTCTACTTATTGGAGAAATTCTGAAAGAATGTTGCAGCAGAGATCAACTTTTCTGTCAGGCTAAATATGTCCTTGCATGGTTTGGGATGTCTTATCCACAGACATTCACTTAGGGCCTGGCATTATTCATATACTATAAAGAAAGTACTTTAAGAAACAACACTGGTTTTGAGGAACACTGGAAAACAAATGTTTCTCTAAACATGCAAAATATAATCTATATATACCTTAGGCCCATCTATTTTATTAATAATTATGAAGCCAAACTTTACAGGATGAATACTTTTAATTTAAAATGTCTGCTCTAAAGTGAATTGGTATTTTACAGGAAGGTTAATCTTTACTCATTGAGACACTGAAGAGCATTGTTTGTTAATGCTTATTGATTGATTTATCTCTAGTAAATGTGCCACAGAGTCATCAGTCAAAGCACTGATTGATGCGGAGTGCTTAACCACTGCTAGGCATAAGACTTGGAAAAAAAAGATGATGGGGAAGATGTTGCAAATAAAAATAGCACAACATTTTGATTTGGATGGTATACACTTGAGAAAAGAAGACAGTATATGACAAAGGTGTAAGAAGGTGTCTTATTTCAACTAATAAAGTATTTGCAGTTTTCTTTCTGCAATTTTAGTTGCTGGGTGGAGTGGAAAAATAGTAGTCTTGACTAATTGGTTGAATTGGCAAACCCAGTGCAAAGAAAATGGAAATTGCCAGCTGTTGGAAGTACAAAACACTTGGAAAGCAAACCCTTAAGCATCTAGTTTTCATTGTTTTCCTTTTCCTTGTGTAGAAATTTCCATTTTGAAATAATAGCTGATACACAGTTGCTCATTCTTTTCAATAAGAAGTTAGAATCTCATGTGTTCATAGGAGAAAGGTTTCAAACTTCATTATTTATATACAGAGAAGCAGAAATTGAACTCCACTGTTCTGCCCCTCACCCCACTGAAAGTATCAAGAACTTTATTTTTTACCTTTTTTTTGTGTTAGTGTATTGGATACTGCTATTCTGCACTTTCTGAGTACATAATTTTATAGCTTTTCATTGACCATTAATAAGTAAACTGTCTAAAAGACCTCTTACCTTAAAAAGGGGAAAAAGAGAATGCTACCTGAATTTTGGTTATGAAAATGCATACTTGTTACAGATTTTTACTAGTTTAGTGTATTTTATTTACACTTAAGCCTTCTATAATTTTTTTTCAGTTGCTTTTGCCAAGGATAAGCTACTTGACACTGGTAACAGACAAAGTGAAGAAACACTTTCAGAAAGTTATGAAACAAGAGGAAGTTAGTGAAATATGGTTTGAATACGAAGGTACACCACTGAAATGGTGAGTTTGTTGAACTTTGTACTTTATGCAGTTTATCATGTAGAGAGTTCCCAGGTTCAGCACAGTGTCAGTAGTTTTCCTAAAGTAATGACTCCCTTGGATTTCAAAGATGACAAAAGAGGAGGAGGTTAAGAAATGCATGTTTTTTGGGGGAAAACAAAAGAAGGTTTAATGTTGAACCTATTTTTTTATCACTCTGCTCGAATTTTTACTGTATTTTTAAGACAGAGGTGTTGTGTTGCACTTACTGGTTTTGTTCTAATTGTTACCATAATTCAAAATGCCTGTGATTTTGGCTTTACCATTGCTTGCAGTAGACTTGCAAAACAAATCTTTCTTTAACATATTCCACCTTCCTAAAAGATGTCTTACAACACAGATAGGAAGTAATGTTTTTTGAGTCTGAATGCAAATAGCTTTATATGCTTGAAGGTAATAAAACATGAGTGGCCTTCACTTTTCACTGGTGTGATATGTGCTTGCACTGTAAAAATCTAATATTGATCTGCAAGCTTTTGTTGAATTCAATTAGTTCAACTTTACTGAACTGATTGCTGCTGATTCTGTTTCAATTCTGTTTCTGTTCTGTCTATTAAAACTATATTCTTTTGGGGTTTTGTTTTGTTTTGGGTTTTTTTGTGAGAGGTTAGGGACTTGGACTGACATTGTTTCATTTAATTAATTTTCATAAATACTGTTTATCAGGTTTTCTACTTATGCTGTTAAAGAGTTTTAAAGAAAATACTTTCAGAGCTTCAGTGTTTGCTAGTTCTGTGTAGATAGCATCAGCCCTCCAGAAGGTATTTCATATTTGGAATGATGAAGAGATTTTTATCTCTTTTTTTATTTCTTGTATCATCATAGGAAAGAAAACTAGTGATTTTTTTTATCTTACTGAACTTGGATTGTTTTGTGATTAACAAGCATCACATAATGGAGTCCCTGTAGAATTGGTGATGCAGTAGATCTCTTCTAGTCTTTTGTTTCTTTGAGACTGACCTAGTGCAAACCTTGAAAATACGTAAATAGAAACCCACAAAAACTCTCTCTTTAAACTTTTATAATAAACTGACTGGCAAAACCAGCTTCAGACATTTATTTAAATTATGTGGAATTTAACAAGAAATGGTTTCTTATGTGCCATAGTAATGCTGAGTCATGGATACTACTTAAATAAACAGTAAGGTACCACATTTATGCCAGTGTGTTCATAATCCCAGGTAAATATTGGGAAGAAACTAGTTTTCACTGAAGTTGTAACAAGAAAGGAAAGAGAGGCTTTGTACTTCAACCAAAAATAGATCCATGTTTTCTGTAAGTTTTCAAATAGCATGATGTTTAAACTCAAATAAAATAAATAACTGTAGAATATAGGTATAGAGTAAAAATATAACTTGTAATTCTAAAATTAAGTGAAGAGTTATTAAACTCATTGAACACAGAAATGAAAATAAATAGTGTAATGATAATCTGCTAATAAAGGCTCTCATCTTTCAGAAAAACTAAGCATATTCTGCCTGGATCAGCTCCACTGATTTTGGTGGAACTACTTTTCTAAGGAAAGTGCTATTTGTATTTTAGGAGATTGGTAATACTGTAAAGAGCTGAAGCTTCTTCTGGGGAAGACCCAAGCACCACAACTGAGAATTACATTGAGCTAGTAGTTGCTAGAGAAATAATAGCTAGTATTAATGTTTAACCTTCTTAGCTATGACTTGTGCATTCAGAGTCAAATAGAACTTGTTAATAATATTGTTTATTCTAATTATTTACTTTGCACTGTGAGGTCTTACTGCTTACAGTCTGTGCAGTTTCATACCTAGTTGGGATGAAGTCTGTATCTGTTCAGATGCAGCTCTTCCATTTTCTGGTGAGATTTTTGGAGGAAGTCTGAAACATAGTTTCAACTTCAGGCTTTGTGGTGTATAAGTCGAGGTCCTAAAGAATGAAGATCTCCAGGCCTGGAGTTACAGTGGCCTGGGTTCTTTCTCCTGCTGAGGGTGTTGGGACAGGGGAAGATGCTTTCTTTGCCTGCAGGAGATGTGTGCTGAGGGAGAGTCTGGGTCACCAAGGTAAGGAGTTTTAGGAAGAGGTCATCAGACTGTGCAGCATTAGAGGCTACAGAAAGAAATGGATCAAACCTCAGGCCATCCTGCAGCTACAGGAGACTAAACCTACAACCACACTGAAGGAGATGCAGGCAAAGACTCTGATTACTGGATTGGAAAACAGTCTCCTAGATCTGGAAGATTTGGAAGTCTGTGACTTCTTGCAAGAGAAGGAATGTTCCTTCTACACCTGCATTTCTCTAAGTACAGCGTAGGTTCAGTGCTCTGGCTGCAGGTGAAGGACTGAAAATGTTGTCCAGTGATGCATCTGATGTGGCTGAGCCTGAACTGTGTAGGGCACCAGGAGGAAATGAAAAATTAAGTCAAAAGTCTGTATTCTGCTTACTGTCCTTTCTCCAGTATTTTTAACTCCGCCATTTCATGGTCACTGCAGCTAAAGCTGCCACTGATTATCACATCCAGAACTCTTTTGTCTTAAAAATAAGTAACAGATTCAGTTTTGAGTTATCTCTGGTTCATCTAGTGTCTGTATCAAGAAATCTTCACTACTAGTGTCCCACTGTGTTGCTTTTCCAGCAGATGTCGGAGATTAACAGGAACCAGGATCTATGATGTAGACACAATTATTGAGTTGTTTAAAGAAGACTTTATCTATTTTCTCATCTGGATTGCATGATGTTGCCCTTACTAGTCCCTCCTCTGTTCCTGAACCACAAGAACTCAACCAACCTGTTTTCTGTCCCATTAAGTTTCATACATCTAAGCTGCTCCCTCACATGGAAGACAGCCCTCTGCCCTCATCTGCCCTGCCTGCCTTTACTAAGCAGCTTATGTCTGTCCTTCTGCAGCAATATTCCAGTTGTGCAAGCTGTCTCACCATACCTCAGGTAGCCCAACACTCTCCCAGTAATGTCATAGCATGTGCAACTCTAGTTTTTCCTGCTTGTTTCCCAAGCTGTGTGCACTTACATGGGTACTTGTGGTGGGCTCTCTTCTACCTTCTTTTATCACTTTGACATCTCCCTTGTAGCTGTCACCTTTTATCACTTGCTATCCACCCATGTCCATTAATTTCGATTTATCTGTGGGTTGTTATTCACACTCCTGTTGTTTCTGGTCTAAAGCTCTCACCAGGCTGGGCAACCTGAAGGCAAAGATACTTCTGTCTGACTTAGGTGGATTCCATCTCACATTAGTAGTCCATTATCCTCAAAGAGGATTCTGTGTCAGTAAAAGCCAAGTCTTTGTTGTTGCACCAGCTGCATAACCAGCTCTTGACCTGCAGACACCTCTCTGAACCTGTCTCCTTTAATGGCAAAATTGTGGAGATGCCTCCTTGCCCCTAGAACTTGTATAGTCACTTTTGATGTACTCAAGGGTTATCTTACAGCACTTAAAATTTGTGCCCATGTGGGTGAGCAGCAAGGGCTGATAATCCATGCAGATGACAACTTTGCCAGTCTGCATCATTTTAACAAGCAGCAAATCTCTGCAGGTTAACAAGTAAAGTTGACAGATGGGGCACTCTCCCTGTAGGATGGAGTCTCCTGGTGCTATGACTACTTCCTCTGGCTGTGCATGTGCTGTTCAGACAGCTCTGGTGCTTCCTCAGAACTTCCAGTCTCTTGTCTGCTACTGAAGCATTGCCAGTGGTTGGAGAAGGCCTGCTCTGTCTTGGCCAGAGGTTAAGGAGGCTTTTCTGTCTGACCATGCAGGAGCTGCTCTGGCAGTCACACACTCAGACCACCTGAACCGGGACCGAGGCCCCTTTGCAGCAGGCAGCTCCAGAGAGCTGTGGGTGCCTTGCTTGGCTCCCTACACACCCCAGGCAGCTCCAGAGAGCTGATGGGTGCCTTGCTTGGCTCCCTACACACCCCAGGCAGCTCCAGAGAGCTGATGGATGCCTTGCTTGGCTCCCTACACACCCCAGGCAGCTCCAGGGAGCCGGTGGGTGCCTTGCTTGGCTCCCTACACACCCCAGGCAGCTCCAGAGAGCTGTGGGTGCCTTGCTTGGCTCCCTGCACACCCCAGGCAGCTCCAGGGAGATGTGGGTGCCTTGCTTGGCTCCCTACAGACCCCAGGCAGCTCCAGGGAGCCGATGGGCGCCCTGCCTGNCAGACAAGGTTTCCTTACCTACTGACCCTCGGTTCCCCATAGCAGAGCCTCAGGCATCTGGATCCTTTAAAGACTCAGTCATGGTGTAACCACAGAATAAGAGCTTGAACTGGTGCCCCTGAGCAGGGAGCCCAGCCCAAGGAGCCCCTGGGCTTTGATGCCCTCCCAGTCTGTGTGTGGTGGTGTGGGGTTTCTCCTCTGGGCCGTTGGCTCCTGCCGCGTCTCTGAGTTCAGTCACCCGGCAGGGCCACAGGTCCCCCTGCCCTTTCCTGTGCAAAGGTCAGCACCAGTTCCCTTTCTCTTGTCTGGGGCTTCCATCACCCAGAGCTCAACCTGCAGCTCCCACTGCAGCTCCTGGCACTGAATGGATTCCTCAACACCAGAGTTCACACAAATCTGGTCTTCCCCATCCTGCGAGTCTCCGCTGACCACTCACTCCAATGACTACCGACTCTTTCTCTCCAGATTCTCATCTCTATGAGATCTTGGTGAAGATGCCGTTAATCTCTTTCTCTTCCCTGATACTGTGCAGCCCTCTGACCTCCTGCAGCTCCTTAACTTGATGACACAGCTCCTCACTAATGTGCATCTCCTCTGGGCAAGGACATTTCCTCTGCTTGCCCCAGTCCTCATGAGAGGTCTCAACTATCCTGGCAGCTTGAGATCTGGAGAGCTGCAGCCTTTCTCAGGGGCCCTCCCTGAGTGATGCCACTCTGTGCTGGAGTAGTTTCTTCAGCACATGCTAGGGAATGACACCTGCAGCTTGTTTCCATCCTGTCTGAGCACTTGCACATGGCTTTCAGTGGAGTTCTTGTCCCTTTTGTGTGGGTTGTGTTCTAGCCCTGGTAGTTGTATAGGTGGCTCTCTAGTACCAACTGGATGGATGCTTGACCCTTCCAGTTCATAAATTAGCAGAAGACAAAAGGTCAAAGCACCATTTGATCAGGCATCTGTCAACTCTGCAGAGCACAGGGATTTTCCTGAAGAAATTTAGTTACATGAACTTCACTTTCTAATTTTAACTGATCAGAAAATACAGATGTAGGCCAGGACCTGATGCAGTGGTTTTTGTGTGGGTTTTTGTTCTGGTTTTCTTTTTCTTAGTTACCTGTTTTGTTGTATAAATCAAAAGTAACTGGGAAGTCATTGTTCATGTTGAAAATTTGTGTTCATCTAATTATCAAATCTGATTTTTGTTACTTAACTCACCTGGAAAACCACTCTTTAATGGAACTCTTGCTGAATTCCTGTCAAGTGTTTAGGACACGATTGGCAATTATTAGTAAAAATTCTTCATGGTAAAAACTTGAGCATTAGCAGTGAATCAGGATAAATCTGGATATGCATCCTCTTTATTCTTTATTCTCAGGTAAGCTCAGGAATTGTAGTAATTTTTTGGGTTTTATTTTGCTTTTGTGAATTTGTCTTAGCTTTGGGGTGGCTCACCCGTAGAGGGTGCTAAAGCACTGTTGTCTGAGAGTTTCACTGATCTGAAAAATGGCTTGGCACAGGTGCTGTTAAAGCAACACTCTCGGTTAGTACTCTTGGGACTTTCAAAACTTCTGTACGTGCTTGGCTCTGTGACCTGTGATCAGTCCCTCAGTGAAACTACTGAGTTTACAGTTCAGCATGTGTTTCTCTCTTTGTAGGATGAAAAGCTAGTAAGGCTCTTGGGGTTATGATTTTTGAAAGATGGGACAATGGGTCTTAGTATGCTGAATGTAAAAAAAAATATTTTGTCAAAAATCTTGCCAATATCTGTGTGTGAGAAAACTGAACAAAGAGCTTTTTTTACAGTGTCTGTGGAGGTTTTGTGTGTGTGATATATGTTCCATATACTGCTGGGGGCTGTATATTCTAATGAATTTAAAGGTGAGAAAGCTATGAGACAGAAGTGAATAATTTTCAGAAGCAAGCTTTTTTGTGTAACTCCTTTAATCTAGAGTACAACTGAAATACAAAACTCCAATTAATTTTTTTCCTCCCCTTTCATTCTTTTTAATTTGATAATAAAGATGGAGTTGATCTTGATGTATCCTTTTTCAGCCCTTTTACAGATACGTAATTTTTAAACTTTTTTACTTATTCTCTGCATTGATATATCAGACATGCAGGAGAAGGAAAGGATGTTAAGGGTCAGTATGGTATAAACCCAGGACACTCAAGCATCTGAAAGGATGTGTGCTTTTCTGTCAGACCAGATGTTCCTGGTCTGATGCTTTTTAATTAAAGGTACTGTTTTGGAAGGTTCTACAAAGCAGCTGTAGGCCACTTAAGGCTTGTGCAAAACCACCAATGTTTTGTGGGCACAGCCTGGGGACCACTGGTTTAGATATTGAACTTGTGAATTCATTCTGCCTGTCAGTCATTTAAACTTGCCTGTATAACTTTTCTAAGTTAAAGAATGCTGATTGTGGGAGTCAAACAGCTATTTTGTGTGTGTGTGTAAATGCAGGTATGTTAAATGTGGTATGTAGAATTAAATGGCATGGCTTCTATATTAAATTAATATCTTGTCATTTTTAGGCATTACCCAATTGGTTTACTCTTTGATCTCCATGCATCAAATACAGCCCTTCCTTGGAGCATCACAGTGCATTTCAAGGTAAATTGATATAGACCCTTTTTTAAGAACAAGTGAGCATGAGATTGCATGGTGTTTGGAAGCTAGAAAAGGGTTTCATAACTATTTTATAAAACATGTAAATGGTGTGATTTGAAAGGGAGAATATTCATTGTTTAGGAAGCATATAAAGGTTTCTGTAAATCTGCAGCTATTTTCCCTGAGATTGTGTGTGCTTTTACTGGACTTTCTGCAGAAGATTATTCTAATATAATCTCAAAATCCAAAATTGTTTTTCAAGTTATGAGACTTATGATAGAAGAATTTTCTATAATGTTTTTAATTAAATTGGCTTGAGTTGACTGAAGATTGAGAAGTGCTTGTCCTTTTAGGCATATATGAGCATGGATATGAGATGCTTTAGAAATCCTTGAAGTCAGGGAATGCTGTTGTACTTAATGTTGGTCTCTTTTAGAGAACTGAGTGAAATGAGTTTGGTCTTGTGACAGTTTAGTCACGGGAGAGACATTATTTTGATTATGCATTGTAAACCCATTAGGTATGACTTAATAGCACTACTGATCTTTGCTCAGAATGGAACTTGAACGGGGTTAGCTTTGGTGCAGGACTCTTGCATACTCTGAAATGCTTTGAGACAATAATTCCAGGTATGTTTTGAAGTCAAAAGCACAACTACAAATCATTATATTTATCTTTGAAATGTTAATTTATCTGTTGTAAAAGAAACAGTGCAATAGGAAAACTGATCTGAAGGACAACACTGCATTAATAGGCTTGACTTTAGTGCATGAGAGATTTGAGTGAAATCAAAAGCATATTGGGAAGCACTTGTGTTGAATGTTTTCATTGAAACAATTCTCAAAGGTGTGTTAGAAAAGCTTTTTCCAATGGTAATCTGATTCTTTTTGGAAGTGTACAGTGAAACCATACATTCTTATGTATTTCTGCATGTTGAAACTTCTAAAATGACTGACTTAATGGATCTGAAGTTGGGGATGTTTTTGAAACCATTGTAATTGCTACACTTGTCTGATAAATGTCAGAGACCTGGGATGAGGAAACTTCCAGAATGTTCTGAAGAAAATGTAGGGCGTCTAGTTTCATAAATCATGGTTTAATTGTTATGTTCTGAGAGCTCTGGGATATTAGCAGTGGCAATGTAGGGATGTTGCCATCACAAAGTAGAAGCATCTTGAGAATTAAGTTGCAGCACCACAGTGCTTTTTAATTTCATGAAGCAACATAAATTTAACTTTATTGTCCTTGTGTTGCTGCTTGCCAAAAGATCAGCTACTTTTATTTTTTCTCAAAGGTGTACATTAAAGATCAGCAGAAATAATTAACTGCTAAGGTAGTATTATTTTAAAAGTTGATGTAATTTAGTAATATAACACCATGTAGTTAGCACCTGCATAATCTCTCTTCCTATTTTGATGTAATCTGAAAGTTTATTTAAATAAAACTCCTCTGAATCCTGAAGTCAAAACATAACTGAAAGATATCAAAGTATGTCAAAATATTGAAGAGGTTTTCATGTGTTACAGTTCCTTACAGCTGAATACTTTAGGTGTGGGATTTCTGACTAGAGTATTCTTTTCATTTCTGTGTAGTTATTCTTCAAAGAGTCATAATTTTGATTTGGCTTAATTAAACAGTGTTAGATTTTATGGGGTTTAACTTTTGTTGTTGTGGCTGTCTCCTTTCTTCTACCAATGCATGCAGTCAACAACAGATATCTCAAACATCTGTAAAGAATGTTTTTCAACTTCTTTTTTAAAATCAAACTCCCCATATCAGGTTTCTTTGTTTGAAGTTAAAAACATGGAAAAGGTTTACTTCTGTTCAACAGAAGTTTTCAAGTTGATAAATGCTTGTAGTTGTCCTCCTGTGTTATGCATGCAGACCAAATCATAAACACACTTAGTTTCTGCATTGAAGACGCAGTTTGTTAATTTGTACTTCTGGAATGCAATAAAATTATGTGCATTGTATCCTGTAAAGTTGAAAAACAGTTGCATTAAATAGTTGCAGAAGGATGAGGCTGAGCAGTACACTGGGGTCTGAGACTCGTGAGAAGCTGGGAAATGGCTTTTGTTACCCAGGTGTGGCTTTACGGGAAGGAGGGAAATCCTGTCCCTTCCTCTTAAAATCATCTCACCTCCCTCTGTGGCCTGCTTAGCACTCTCCACATTCTCAGTGTGGGGACCACCTCTCCAGATTTTGGACAGTAGATAAGAAGTGGTGAACTGCTCTGGAAGTAGCAGCACTAGTGGAGGAGAGGAAATTGTGTGTGCCAGGGGAAAGGCTGAGGTTCTGCTGAAGCCTTTGTCTGCTGGTGCCTGCCTCTCCCCCCATGACCTGTGGTACAGGAGGAGAGACAGCATCTGTCCTTTTGTGACAGTCATCATCTTTGTGGTTTTTTAGGTGAACATTGGGTCAGGTGGAATGGAAAGGAAGTACTTTTACATGTAGCATATGGAGAAATCGTGGAACTGCTAGGAAATATTGTGGAACCCAGAAGCATAAATGTTTTGGTTTTTTTAAAATCAATCTACTTAAAGGGAAGACTACTGATAGTAACTTAAATACATAGATGCACCCCCTGCCACTGGATACATTCCTTTTGGTTTTTAATGCCCTATTTTTTCAAATGAAGTCTATTGCAAGTAGACTGTCACAGGATAAACAGATGTTTTGTGAACTAGAACTGAGAGATAAATATGGGTGGAATGAAGTTATGAAACCAGGCTGTTGAAATTGTCTTTGATGTTTTTGGTACAGTTTTATGTGAGAGGTCATTTAGTGCTCCTGTCTGTACAGATGATACCTATTTCTTTGTGACCAGTTCATGCTGCAAGAGTCTACTGGTATGTGAAAATAAAAAAAAAGAACTCTTTGAGCTCTGAGAAAAGCAGAGTCAACCCTTGGTAACCTTTTTTTCAAAGATGCAGGAAATGGAGGCAGTAAGAAACCGCCAATAAGAGTACTTGAATTAAAGCTGCTTATGTCATCTGTTAATACTTTTAGCAAATCTCCTAGTTATATAGCCTGGGGTAGCTACCAATTTGTTTACAATTGTCCCTTTCTTCAGGGAACTGAATAAAGTTATTTATGATTGATCACTATTTCTTCAGGTAGAAAGAAACCAAGTAGATTTTTTTTTTAAATACAAGCACACATGATCTATATTTAAATATAAAAGTTATTATTTTGTGCCCTGATTGATAAATCACTGGGTATGCCATGTTTTCTGCTGGCATTTCATCTCAAGTAGGTGAAACTGTTTCATATGCTTCTTGCAGATGTGCAGTGTTTTTTTCTACATTGTCACTTTCATGTTTAGGTTTTTCAGCTTCTCCTCACAGTACTTCATAGAAATGTGTCAGTGTTTTCTACTAAAGAAAAGAGTGTACATAGCTCTGAGATTCAGGAGTGTTTTCCTGTCTTTTGCAGTGTTACTCCCTAGAAGCTGGGAAAATTAATCATGCCACACCTAGTTCTACTTACTGTGTCCAGGTTCTTTACACTAGCTTAACTAGCTTTGACCAATTTTAAATAGATCCTTGTTTTTCTGCAGACTGCACTGTGTATGATTTCTGGAACTCATCCCTAGGGAGTGATGTTCCCTGCAATTTGAAATTCGTTGGAAGAAAGTCAGCAGGAAGATATCTACCTGTACAAAGAGAAGAATGTTCAAAAAAAGACACTGCAGTTCAATATTTAGATAAATGTGTAGTGAAACAGTTGTTGTAATAAAACTTATTTTCATGAACTTAGCTAAAACATCAGTTTTTAACTATGAAAGTTAGTTTCTAGGTTCTTATATTACTTGGCATTAGGTACATACCACTGTTTCTTCCCTCCTTTGTTTTGAGGGATGCCAGTGTCTCCCTTTGAATTCTTGCAAGTAAAGAACTTTTTTGATCTTTAAGTATGCTATTTCTGTCTATTTGTTTCTTCTGGATTGGTTACGAGACTTTACATTTTTATTTGAGCAAGTAAATTGAACTTCTGAAAGTATTTTACAGGCCTATGCAGATGTCAATTGGCAAGTAACAATCCCAGTAATGTTTTCCTAGTAATCTTGGGCCCAATTATGCTGAGACACTCAGCTTTGTAGGGTAGAACAGGAGCAAGGTCTTCCCCAGAAGAACTTTCCTTATTGTTCTGCCCTCTTTAATGTCTTTATACTTGGCCATTCTCATATGAGAAACTAGATTTATCTCTGTCCTTAGATTTCTAGTCAGCTTTACATACATCAGTCCTAACAACAGCTGTCCCTTTTGCAAGTTCAACACCAAACCATGTAAACTTTAGTAGAAAAGATACTGGCAATCTTTTCCTTTTTTTATACCTCTGTTTTTGGAAAATTCTCATCCTTTTGATCCCCAGTTTCCAGAGTCTGGGTTCTCACTGCCATAGGGAGGAATCACTTTATGAAATTCCATTATTTAATTTCCATCTCTTCTCAATAACCTAATGAGGAGAGAACTGTCACTGTTGTCCTCAGAATTTCTTTCAGGTAAGGCAATCCCCAGGTCCCTTTTAGATAATTTTGCTTTCTGTATTTTGAAGCAGTCTTCACTATTTTTCCTGTGTTTTTGTGGGGGAGTGAAGGTAGGGTTTTTCCAGCATTAGATTGCTCCTACTTCAACACATTTACATTGTTGTAAAAGCCTTTGAAAAATCTCCCATTATATGTACTTGTATTTCCAAAATGGTTTTGCAGTCACTCACAAAAGTTTTTTAAAGTGCCAGTTTGCAATGGGTTTAGAGGAAAGGGCTTCTGGTGGAATAGCATGAGAATTCAAGTATAAAAATGTGGCAAGCCCTTGTTAGGAAGGGAAGTAGTGATGATGTCACCACTCTGGTTTGGCTCCATTCAGCATTGTCATAAGCAACTGTAAAAATAAAATGAATGAGGGGGGAATAAAAGTGGCTTTTAAAACTTCTGAAAACTAAAGGCAATGGATTTGTGGTAGTGAATGGTTGCCTTATAAAATGGCAAGTGATAGTAAGTCGATAAAAGAAAAACCAGAGGAAGGAAAACTACAACCTCTACAGTGCTGGACTTCTGATCAGTTAATTTCCAAAGAAATCTTTTTTGTACCTCAGTGAGAGTTATTACATTAACTCCTTAATAAATTCATTAGGAGGGAATTCCTTCATTTACTGAAGGATTAAGAGTTACCTGAGGAATGATATTTGTGCATCTGCAATACTGAGTGCTCTGTACCAGGGCTAACCAAATAAAAGAGGTGTAAAATCAAGTCACACAGGCTAGCAGTAGTCATGTGGATTAGCTGAAGCTGGAGCTGACCAAGATTTCCAGTACCTCTAAGGAAGCATGTTTGTAAGTGGCAGATCTGCTATAGTTCATATATTTGAGTGATTTGGCTTGGTTTTCAAGGAACTGCATAGAAATGGTTGATAAAATATCACAGAGAGCCAATAGAAATTAGGTACTTCTCACTTATTTCTCATAATTTTCTCCTGTTTATTGTGTGAAAATTGAATATCTGCTTGAAAATGTTAAAATTCTGGCTTTACAGAAAGTTGTTGAGCTTTCTTTTTTTCCTGTAGCATTTTCACTGCAACCTGTTTCTTGTCAGCAATGAGTGAGAGAATGGTTGTTACATTGTTCCACAAGTAGAAGATTCCAGTGTGCTTCTTTTGCATAAATATATGCCTGTTTAAAATTATAATTTATTCTTCATCATACAAGGTATATGATTTATTTTTCTTGATCTGTCATTTCTCTTTGTAGAATTTTCCGGAAAAGGATCTTCTGCACTGCCATTCTAAGGATGTGATTGAAGCTCATTTTATGGCTTGTATAAAAGAAGCAGATGCTTTAAAGCACAAAAGTCAAGTCATCAATGAAATGCAAAAAAAGGATCATAAGCAGTTGTGGATGGGATTACAGAATGGTAAATACAACACATCAAGTATTAATTATATTCAAGTTGAACAAGCTAAATAAATAATTTCTTCATATTTTATTATTGCGTGAGATATAAAATGTCATTGCTCTGCAGAATTTTTGTCTACTGTCATGGAAAGCATTGATGGTTTTGATGGGGTTTTTGTTTGTTTTTGTTTTTTTTTTTAAATTAAAGTCATCTTTTTTGTGATAATTCAAATGTACCGTGAGTTATTCAAGGAATTAGATTGGGTCATACTCTGTTTTAACAAACCAAAATTAGCCACAAGTCAAAACAGATAAATATTGTCTAGTGTACTTTTGTGCAAATAATGGTCTTTATCTGGGAGACAGCTGGGGTGTAGGTGTTCAGTGTTAGCTATCTTGGACCATACCTAAGAGGTTGATTTCTCTAGTTAATACTTATGGGTTGTCACTGGTAAACAATATAGATAAACTTTAAAAAAAGTTGTCCAGTAGATTTAATTTTACTTTTCTCTCTGCCATTTTTTTGAATTGCTTTATGGCTTTCACAAGGACTTCTGCATAAATAAGTATTGACTTGAAAAAGTCAGTAAAATAATTCAGAACAAGATTTTGAATTGTTGTTCTTACTTTGCACAGATGACATGAATCTATATTACAGTGCAAAATAAAACTTCTGCTTGTAGTGTCTTCTGTGTCATGGTTTGTAGAGCCCTGTAAATTGAAAAGTTTTTGTAAGTATTGCAGCAACTGCTTTTTGGAATGGGTGACCATGCCACTTTCAGTGCATTTTTCTCATCTCCTGAAGCTGTCATTTATATTATCACTAATAAATTTATTTTATGAAGGCATTTTACTGTAAGCCTGAAGATGTTTATTCTGTGTAGAGAGACAAATTATTGAACACTTAGAAATAACATCTTCCCATATATGTGTAAGAAAAATGAAACAGAAGAACCTTAGAATGCAAGAAGACTTGAACCATGCTTTTGGTTTAGACAAGAAGGTTCCAAGTTAGTTTTGGTTTAATGTGTGTATTTAGTGAGTGTGTGGCATTTTTTTTTCATTGTTGTTTGGTGGCACTGCCTTTCATATTAAAGGTACTCCAGTGATAATTTTGAAGATGAATGGTTATTAGAAACTCTGCTTTGTATTTTTTATTCAATTGGAGAAGAACTAGAAATTGAGGCATTATTTTAATTTGCCATTTGAGTGGTAAGATCTTGAGGAAGGCTACACATAACTGTAAAATTTATCAAGAAATTACATTTTATCTGGTTTGATTCCAAGTACGACTTGAAAGATTCTGTGTTGCATATATAATAGTCAGCAAACTGACTGATACTGTGTTCAATTTTGTGAATTAACAGTAAGTAAGAGTTCTGGTCCAGTGAAAGCCAAAATCCAGTATAAAAATAGATGATTCCCTAAAACTTATATCATTACAAGAAAATTTAAGCAGAAATTTTAATAATTCTTTGGGAAAAAAAGTATTTTGCTGTAATAGTCTTGCAAACAGTTTAGTTCAAGAAGCAAAAAGCTGTACCAGCATAATTTTATCTCCTATTTCAAAAATTACTATCTTTATTGCAAAAAGAAATTCTGTCACTTCATCCCAGTACTAAGGTACACTCAGGTGTTCCCAGCAGTGCACTTTGTGTTCTTTTTATTAATACTTTTTAAAATTAATACTGAAAGACCTCTAAGATGAGTTACACTGTGAGTACAGTTTTACAATATGAGTTCAGTAATGACAGAAGAGTTGACTAAATGATGAAACAGTACAAGTTCTTTTAACCAGAAATTATAGAATCTGTATACTTTCAATGTTTAAGGTAGAGGATGGATAAGCAGCATGCTTTTTTTCATGCTCACCTTAGGCTTTATCTTTTAGTTGATTACTTGTCTAAGAATATCTTCAGTTTTAGGGAAAGCAGAATTTTTCTGTTTTGCTCTATAATGTTAAGAACGGAGGTTGCTTAGCAAAGTTGATTTCAAGGTTTCACTGTACTTAATGAGAAATTGCACCTGTAGAATCTGACACCTGAATGAGAAGGTTTAGCAATCTTTTGAGCACTTTCAAATGCTAATTTTAATTTCTCAACTCTTCATAAAAGAGAAATAAGAAAAGCTTGTGAAACCAAGAAAACTCTTTTTAAGCATGTTGTATCTTTCAATATGTTTTTATAGGCTTTCGTTTGAGATGTAGTAATTTTAAACCACTTTGTGAAACACAGTGAATGACCACAAAAAAGAAAAGAAAGTAGCATTTGTGATAACTGCTTCGTAAGTAAAGATACATCTGCAGACTGTTTTAGCTGTGCAACTTCAAACAATTTTCTTCAGTTCTTAGTTATAGAAAGTGTTATTTCTTTAACAAGTGTTAGCATTACTTAGAAGGCATGTCTTGAATTTACATTTTTGAAAAAAAAAAACCCTATCCAGTTTTGTTTGGAGAAATGTAACTATCAAGTAATGTGTAATTTGGTGTAAATGTTTCTGTTGAGAAGCAGCTACTTGAACAGGTAACACGTGAAACTTATCAGTTGCCCATAGATGGCTTTTAAGAGAAGAGCTGTAATAGTGAATTTGTGGGAAAATCTTGTGCTGGTAACAGCTGGTGATTATTCATATCAACCTTTACATCCCTCCTCCCACCATTTCTGGTTTTATGTTAATCTGATATCAACTCAGGAAAGAAAACATATTCTTCTATTTTGAGCTGTGATTTTCCTTGTTCTTCACAGACAATTTTTCATTCATAAACCAGGTATTTATTAGGTAGATCTCTTCTTTGGGATAGGTACACTTTTGACCAGTGTTGTGGATTTCTGTCTGTGGTAGGGAAGTGATAAAAGCAGACTATGCAGCTGTACTGACCTTTGTTCCTTTGAATGAATTGTTAAAATTCTTTGGTCAGAATTCATGGAAAATGTTACTACTGTTTTTGGTTTAATAGAGTTATGGCCATTTTTATCATGGATAAAGAGGATTTTCAAGTGGGTGGGTTTTTTTGTTCTTGCCTTTTGTGTGGAAAAATAAAGACTTTCAGCTTTGAAACTCTAAGACTCTATGGGCCTACTGATGACTCAGGATCAAACAAATGAAATCCCAATTCTTTCCAGGGGGAGAGCTGTATTTTTTGCATGGTTCAAAGAATTAATATCTATAACTTCAGTTTATAATGGTTCTGATAAATGAGGGGATTTAGATTCAGCACATCTGCTTTTTATCAGTTGTGGACTAACAGAAGCAACTGTACCCTGAAATTTTCACAGGCATCATTTATAACCAATGAAGACTAGACTTGGTATTTCTGATACATGAGTGGGAGAAATAAACAGTAAAAACTCATAACCATTTTAAGGTTTCTTTTATATATTATAAAATATAATGAAGTCATTATTTTACTGAAAATATTATGGAAAAAGAATGTAATGCTCGTTCATGCTGTAGGGCTTACCAAAAGTTAAGTGGCCATATTGAATTGTTCTTAGTAGAGGAGAAAAAACCTGCAAGCATTCAGAATATACAATATTTTATCTTTCAATGCATATGATCTCTTTCTTGCCTTACTGACAGAATCAGGCCTGTGTTGCATTTAGTTCCAAAACTTATCTAAACTATTCTTGGGTTTTTGAGAGGCAGAAGTTGTGTTTGTTCTCAGTTATCACATTTCTTTAGAAATGTTTGAACTGTGACAAAGGAAGTGTCTTACAGCTTTTCTTGTGCTGCATACACTTGACCCACTCAGGTTTGATAGGTGTGTTTCTCCTCTTCACAGAGAACTGGTGGAAACAACGCTGTTCTTTACCTCCTGGTGAGCATGTTTTAGTAGCTGAACAAATCTCTGTGATCTCAACTCATCATTTGACATTTGCTTAGAAAATCTTCTGGAGTTTATCAGGAGAATGAATAAAAAAGCTATTCATTTTTAAATCACTAATCTACCTTGGTTAGTTCTTCCCTGTATTGCTACCAAAAGGAGGAGTTCTTTCCACGTTCAATCTGTGGAGGTTTCATTAACTGTGAAGAAGGATTAAATAATTCTTTTGAGCTTTGAAAATTAGTGTACTGGTTAAAAGTGATTTTAAAACCCAATCATTACCTTCCTGGGCTGTTAGTTAAAAATATCCCAAAATGCATCCAGTTGCCTTGTAATTAGCATCAGTACCTGCTTATTCTGGAGTTAAGTTAGCATGGCACACACCAAACATCGTTGCTGATCCTGTGGAACTCTAAGAATGGGATTTTAACAGATTCAGATAGCCCTGCACAAAGTCAGCCCAGTGCTGGTTTTGTGTAGCAGAATCTGGATTTGGGCAGGCTGGACCTGCAGAATGAGTCAGCTGCATCATCAGAGCAGGCCTTCCTGGGGATGTTTTTTGGTTTTTTTCCATAGCAGTGGGTTTTGTTTGGGGTTTGGTTAGTTGTGGTGGTTTTTCTGGTAATGGATTATGACTTAGACCTCACTGTTAGTTCTGCAGTGTTTATGGGGTTGATACTCTTTCTGCACAAATGACTAAGCCAGTGCTCCACTCATATGAGTGCAGTATTGTGAGTCTAACCTGCCATCCCCCTGCTTTTGGCTTTGTTACTGCTCTGTGCTGGCCTGGTGTCTACTTGAATAGCTGCCCTTGGCTGCAGCACAAAGGTGGGGAATTGATGGCAGCCCACATCCCCCATGTGCTTTCTCTGCTCTCAAGAGGGCAGAGCAAATCTGCTCTGAGGCCAGTGAGGACCAGTGGGTCTCAAAGGAGGGCAAGAACTCTAGGAAGGCAGAGGAGGAAGGAGAGCAAGAGGTAGCAGAGCATTCACAGTCCTGCTGAAGTCTCTGCCACTAGAGGAGGTTGCCTAGGGATGGGTAGGCAGGGATAAGTGTTTCTAGCATTTTCACCATCTTGTGTTAGATGGCCATGTGCCTAATGAAAACCATTACACTCTGAAGGAGCAAACCTCAAGGTCTCTTTTTGCTGCCTTCTGCTTTTCTTCCTCCCTTCACTCTCAAAATAAGTCATTTCCTGAAAGATGTGTATGGTCTAGCTAAAATTTAGAGTAAACTATCTTTACAGACTTTACTTTTAAATTTAACTTTCTTTGTTAGTTGTTGAGAGTTTCTTGTTTTGCAATTTGAAATGCTTCTAAATTACTTTCTGCTAGTAAATGCCTGAATTTATTAATATGCATTAATATAAAGGTCCCTTAACTTTAGAGAAAAGCTTTATTTAAGAAAAAACATAGTACAGGGAAAGCAAAGTGGGTTAGAAAGTTACATGATGTTAGGCTGCTCTGTTTTCATATGTATATAGAGAGAGCATAATTAGAGATGAAGAAATCAAAATTCCAAGGCTATCCTAGACATGGAGAAGAGAGCCTGGAGGATGGATAAAATTGTCAGGTGTCCTTTTCCCTTTGACTTACTCAGGAAAGTCTGTAACAAGCCCTCCTGCTTAATTCCTATACAACCTGGGGCGTGTGTTTCAAAAATGGATTATGCTTGTTTGTCATTAGAGATTTCCTTTTAGTTTAAGTGGCAGGACTTCAGAGATCACTTCCTTTCTTACTTTAGAGAAAGCTTAAATTTTGTAGCATGTATGCATTTTCTTATTTGAATAAAAGAAAGGAAGTAGTCCATCTTGATGACTTTCTTTGCCTAAACCTTTTCCAGGTAAACCAGTGACCTAGAAATGAAGGGAGGTGATGTTAAGAAAACAGTGTACTTAAAATGAAACTTCTGGTGTGTGAGTACGTTTAATAAGTGACAAAAATGTTGGTAAGGTATGGCCCTTTTGTGTATACTATAAGAAAACAAGGGGGAAATGCCTTTTTGATCTGATAGATGATCTGAAGAATGGCATGCTGCTTTCTTGTACAGTTTTTAAAGTGCCCTCCTATGTTGAGTATTGTTACTTTGCTCTCTGTGACATGAAGAATATTTTCACATATTTCTGTAGCTTCTGCTACATTAAGTCAAAACTGTTCTAAGGTTCTGTCTCTCTATATCTGATAGTGACTCATATATGAAGATAGTCTGAAAAGTTCAGTAAACTTGTGTTCCCTCCTCAGGGGTGGATTTGTATTATATAGTGTGATCTTTTGAAATGCTCAAGTAGGTGTTTAATAGCAAGAATATTTTAACTGTGGCAATGTATAAGATGGAGAAGAAAAATAAATATCTTAATGATGCCATACCAGTACTTCAAGCTGTACTCTCAAAAAGGCTGTCACTAACTGCAGTAGTCATTGAGAATCGGATATGTACTAGTGTCTTCCTGAAGTCCTTGGTAGTTGTATTATCAGTGTTTTTATAACACAAGAATATGAACAGTGAATTCAGATGAACTAAGTAATTTATAGACAGGTCTTTAAATAGCTGAGAAATTACAGTAATCAGCTGTAAATAAAGTTTCTGAATTACACAGAAATTGGTTTTAAAGTGTTCAAAATATTTATTTCATCAACAAAAGCTCCTTCATGCTTGAGGCATATCACACAAGAACTTAACTTTTTATAAAATTGGTTAGAAATGCCAGTGAGTAGAATTATGTATACATGCAGAGTCTTAGTCTTCCTGGGAACAATTTGGAAGTAGTACTTATACTAAATTTTGAGAAGACTTCTTTCTGGCTATAGCAGTTAAAAGCAATGCTTGTTAAAACATGAGTCAGTAAAAAAACATGAGTCAGTAGAAAATATGCTTGCTTTAATGTTAAGGGAATACACTTTGTATCCTTGACTTTCTTCTGCAGCTCTCTGTCCCCTATGGTTTGATAATATGTATGTGACAGATTAACCCTTAGTGAGTTTGTCTGTGACTGAAAGGAAAAATTGGAGGGAGCAGTTGGTGGATTGGAGGGCAGATCTGCCATTCAGAGGCATCATGAGGGGCTGGAGCCTCCTGGAGCTGACACACAAATCCTGCACCAGACACAGGAAAAAGCCCACATGTTATGGCAATCTAGGATCTGATTGGGAAGCAGCTTTCTGGAAGTGAGTAATGGTGAACAAGAAACTGAGTTGAAAGCCTGTCATGTGGTGTTGCATTAATAAAGATTAACTGGGGAGCTACTCAAGCCCTTGTGTCCCCTGCTTGGCTTAGCACTTTAAAGCTGTTCTGGGAATGCCATGTCCTCTTGGGACCCCAGGACAAAAGAAATGTGGGCAAACAGAAAAGAATCCAGCAGAGTGCTGGTAAAATTATTAGGGGCTGGAGCATATGCTGTATTAGAAGTGTGGGGGAACTGCCTTTAGCATGAAGATGAGGAAACTGAAGGGGATTTGATACCAGCTTTCCACTACCTGAAAGGAAGTCCCCTAGAGCAGTTGGAGTCAGACTCCTCTCACTCTTGTCTCTCCTGCAGTGGAGCTGGGCAATTACCAAATTAAAAAGTCACTAGTCACAGCAGGAGGAAGTCTGATGGGACATTGGGAAGGGAGGATGGGGGAGTGAGCGTGGTTGAGTGGAAACCCATGGACACAGTCAAACTTCACTGGGCAAGGCCTTGAGCAAAATTGTTTAACTTTGTGTAGGCAGCATTTTTGGGGCAGGGTGAGGAGTGATTATTCCAGAGCTTGACCACCAAAGGCACTTCCAAACAAAAGCTTTTCTGTGGTTCTTGTACACCAGTTCTTGTACATCTTGTACTTCAGTCGTTGGTCTCTTAGTGCTAGGTGTGGTTCTGCCCAAATACTTCTATGGTTCATATGGTTGTTAGACAGTGGTGAACCACTGAGATTGGACAAGTTTTGTGTTTTTTAAACTTCAGTATAGAACACAGTTGTTCGCAAGCTCTGAGTTGGTATTGCTTGCGTAGAGCTACAGATACAATTTAATTCCAAGCTTTCTCTTTAATTTATACCACTAAATGGTTTTAAGAAGATACAATGTATAGTCCAGACAAAATTGTGCATATGTGCTACCCCAAGGGCTGCACCAGTTTGTTCACTTCTTTGATTTTCTAAAAAGATGCTGAAATACAAAAGACATGAATTTCCTTTCTGAATTTCAAGTCTTTCCCTCGTTTTTGTGTTAATTCTTTCTGTTTTATAAATCCTCTCAACAGCCTTCTTGAAATATGTCCAGTCCTAGAGTCTAATAATCTCTGATGGCAGTTGCATCACTATCAAATATAGAAACAAAATAATTCCTTACTATTACAATATTTTTGTTGATAAGGGTAAAGAGTAGGGTGGGGTTTTTTAGTTCTTTTGCCTACTACACTGCAGTGGGAACTCCATTTTAACTGTCTATATGCTCTTGCCATGTAAGGTAAATACTTATGTATTTTTCCATTCTGTGGTAATTGCCCAGATTGTTTGTGTATGCAGATTTAAAGCTATGCTGCAGTGAAATGCACTTGAGCCGTGCCCTTTACCCTCTCAGTGATCTATCCTGTTGTAGCCTCATGTGGGTGAAGGAAACGTGTCTAACTTCAAGATCTGTGTGAAACATCGAGTTGTTTGAAGCGTGACAGCACTTGAGTTTCAGAAAATGACTGTAAGAGGCTAGTATGAGTGAAACTAATTTTTCTGGTTGCCTGAAGAAAATTTCAGGCTGAGACCCAGGGACAAAAGAGACCCACCCAGCCTTTTAGCCCTTAGCTTGGACTAATCCTTAGTTAACACTGCTCAATAGTAAGAGGTTCAGCAGTTTCTGTCTATTAACAATAAAGTATGATGGGATTACCAAGAACTTTTTAACATAGCAAGGTATAAATTTAAATTAATTTCAGTGGCTGCTTAAGGATCTCCAATCTGGTTTAATGGAGAACACAACAATTCTCAGTGTGTCTCCCGGTGTCAGTAGTTTTTTCAGCTGTTTTAATGGGTACTTTAAAGGCATGAATAATTTTACTGATAGATTTCTGAACCCTGCATGCATAATGTGGCATACTGTATTTGTAAATTTATGTTTGACTTTACTTTGTTGCTTTAATGAATCCATGTACTGAGATTATTGTCATGGGTGACATTAAGTCTTTGTAGTTTTGCCAACTCATATTTTTTCTAAATATGTAAATGGATTATTTTCAAGGCTCTCCTTAGATTCTGTGGATCTCTGTAGTACTGAAGGTTAATGTCCATCTGGCATTTGGGCATTCAGTGACTGCATTTCTAAGAAATGAATAGTTCTAAATATAAGTGACTTGGCTGAAACAGCTCTCTTCTCAGTTATTTGGTTATTAACTTTCTGATCTTTGACATAAAACACATAGAGAAGTTTTTATATTTCATTTTAGGCAAAGTTATATAGCAATCATCATGTCTTGTTTAAGAAATATGATTAGTGGTGTCATGAAACTTCTATACTGTCACTAATTCACTTCTTTTCAAATCTTATTGTCATTACTTTAAATATTTTTATTCAGATAGGGAGTCTGCCTTTTGCAATTACTATTTTTTGCTAATACAGAAACTCTCTAACACTTCAAGCAAGCACTTTCTTAAAAACAGATGGACTGTGAAAAACACAAGGAATCAGGTTTGACTGTTACAGTGGTTTAGATGTCATGCAGACTGTGTAAGCTTTTCACGAGGGAGGAAGACAAGTGTGTAAAGTGCTTTTGCTGATAGGTAGAGAATTCTTCCTTGTTTACTGGCTTGATGAAAACTCAGTTTTGTTTTGATTGTTAAATTTCCGGCCAGCACTTTCTGTCTTTGTCCTGTCTAGCCAATAAACGAATTAATTCTTATAGTTCATTGTAGCATTAATAGCTTCCTTGAGACTTTGCAAAAATAGGGGGTACAGATACATAAAAAGGAGAGAAGGAAGAATCCTTTCACCTAGGTTTTTCTGGAGACTGGGGAGGAATATTTGTCAGTGTTACAGGTTTTGTTTGTTTATTTTAAGCTGTGATTCTGTGAAAAGCAGTTACTTTTGGATTTTGTACTTCTGGAGCTTTAGGATTCTGGCACTCAGCCAATGCTCTGCTAATGAAAGCTCTTGCCAGGTCATATATATCAGTATGCAAACTGGATAGCTTTTTTTCTGGCTGCTTGCTTTAAAAATCTGTCGTCATTTTCTTACATCCAACTCTGTTTCCTATAGTAAAAATACTGTATCCCTGGCAGATATTTGGAGGACAGTAGTATAAGGTTGTGAGGAGGAACTTGTTCAGAAGTCTTCAGACAGTGCTCTACACAGTGGATATCTGTCATAAGATATCTGATTCCATTATGTCTAGCTAAAATTCCTGGGGTGTCAGGTGAATTGACAGAACATGCAATTGACAAAATGCAACAAGTTCATGATTCAGCTGTTGCAGATTTATTGCTGTTATATTTGGAAACTACAGAAACTATTAGAACTTTGAACAATAGATTGTCTTAAGCACTGCCTAAGTGTTCAGAGAATAATCTGAGAGGTATAATTTTTTTAATTTAACTCCTTTAAATAATATTACCTGGTTTCTGGCATGTTTTGTGGGAGGTGAGGAAGCAGGAATGAAGAACAGAAGTGAGTTAACTGCACATTACTGCTACTTAACTTTTTTTTTGTCATCCAGAGCCTCCCTTGTTTGCAATATTTGCATGCCACAAGGGTCAATATACTTAATCTTCTGACATAAGTATTTTATTTCTTCATAATTTCTTTTTTTTTTCTGATCCATAAGATGTATTGCTCATTTCTGGTGAGTTTTGAGAACAGTTCACTGCTCATCCAACTTTCCTAATTACTATAATATGAGCATTAAACAAGTAAATCAAGTTAATTTAAAGTTAAGTTAAAGTTGTTCTATTTCTGTTCAAGTAGGATGTCCTCAGATATGGAGATTCCTTATTTAAGTCTGCTGAAACTCTCTAACTTAAGTAGATCTCAATTGTTTTGTTTTGTGTATCACCATAACAGTTTTCTCAAGTGAATTACAAGTGGTAATTGAGGTATAAATCTACCAGTGCCTACTGTGGAATGCCTGTTCACACATCTGTAGTGAAAGCTGCAAGCCATTCTCAGTGCTGCCTCCAAGGATAAAGGAAGCATGCTAAGCCCTCACCTTCCCTCTGAAGGAGTTCCTGAGGAGGAGGCAGTCATCCTTTGTGTTGGACACTTTAAGATTAAACCTGTGACTCTGTAGACTGGGGTTCCCAAATGTGGGGTTGCTTGGTTACAGTCTGCTCCAGGGTTGTCACTGTCATTCCCAGCCCAGTGAATGATGGGGTAGCACCCTGCTATGGGGTAACATCCTGCATCCAGGCAGCTCCTCATGCCGGGCAGGTGCCTGCCTGGTGGTGCTGACAGTAGCTCAGGTAAGTGCCTGTCAAGAGGCACTTGCTGCTAATCAGGAAACAAGGGTGTGGAAGCACTTTGTGAGATAAGTATCAGGAAATGCTCCTACAGCAAACCTGGCTGGAATTTGTTCACAGTTTCTTGGAAATTCCTGCCTTGTGTTGCATTCAGTCAGCAAAACCAATGTATTATAAACCCTGCAGTAGATACTAACCTGTGTCTTTAAGTGCACTGGCAGGCATCTGTGCTGTATGCTGGGGTGAAGCAAATCTTATTTTCTCAACTCGTTTTCTGCAACTGCTTTAAGTGTAATCACCACTTTTGGAAGCAGGAAGAACCTTTGTCCTGTGAATACATTTCTGAATTTTACCTTGCTTCGGTGGGGCTGAATACTGTAATGGGTGTATTCTTTAAGAGCCCAGCTTCTTGAGACTTGGCTGAACATTGTGCTGAGGAGGGAAAATTGGAGACTGTGTTCCTTCTGTGGAAACATCCACTGTTTGGCATCTTGGAGAGTTAGGACCTATAAGGAAATTGATCCCTTGCTCTTCTCCTTCTAAATCTGCCTGCTCCAGTAAGGCTAGCAGCAGCTTTATTCATCTTAGTTTCTATCACATCTGGTGTTGGTTATTTGCTTCATTTGAATAATCGATTTCCATGTATAAAAGCCTTTATAACTCTTAGACTTCTGCTGTCCTTAGTACATTTTAAATGTAATAGACTATTCAGTTCTTGTAATGTCTGAACAGCATGAAATGGTGTGCAGGCTATTTTACTAACCTTACTTACTTGGATAATAACAAAAATGTGTTTCAGACATAAATTTCTATTTTCAGGTTGTGTCATGAATCTGGCAGTGTATTTTCTGATCATATCATGCATTGTTGCAGATTATTTTAAGATCTACATATCCAATGCAAACCACTCAAGAAGTATTTCTCTTGCTTTAGTTTCTCTATACTTTGCACACATTGTTCAGTTATAGCTAAGAACAATTAGATGGTTTTAGCAGACTGTGAGACCGTATGGACTAATAACAGCAGGGAGTGGAGAAACAGGCACTGTTAGCTGAGGTAATGAAATCCATAATTTATAGCCCAGTATTTCCTTAACAGTGGGAGATAAGATATGAGTTAAAGTTGCTTTCTCTTTCAGTTCAATAAATCACCACATCACTGTTTTTGTAGGAGAATGCAGATGACCTACCTTTGGCTTCATGCTAAATGGGGAAGAGAAACGTGGGAAAAATAAATTCATACAGGTTAAACTTCTATAAGAAAAGTTTGCATGTTGTTCCAGTTGTGTTTCATTTACTTCTTTAGGCTGAAAAACCCCATGTTATTGATATTGACAAAGTCTAATTTTACCTTCACAGATAAATTTGAGCAGTTTTGGGCAATAAATCGAAAACTCATGGAGTATCCTCCAGAAGAGAATGGATTTCGATACATCCCATTTAGAATTTATCAGGTAGGAGACAATAAAATAAAATCAAACTCTTCCACTGAGGTGTCATATATCGTAATCTGTTTTCAGAATTATATGTTTCCTTTTCTAGCATGGTGGGAAAACTTTGCATGCTCATCCTTGCTGGACCCTTGAGTTGTGGATTAGCAGACAAAATAGACTGTTTTTATTCTAATAGGTAATTAACATTCATTATGTTGCAAGTTGTAATACTTGAGAATGTGCTATGGGTGGTGTAGATGATGTTTGTCTGTTCTTTTTTAAAAAACAGTCCAACAACCTAATTCTGTTATTAAAAGTAGCTACTAACTGTGAAGAATGCTTTAGATGCAAAATGCCCTGTGAAAGGTCTAAGCCAAACACTTCAGGAGCAGCACTTTTCCCTCAACCACTGTATGGGCTTCTTTTCTTGTAGGCATTTTAAGGTGGAAGTAAAGGTGTAGATACTGCACCTAGTTCTTACCTTTGTCTTTTAATTGCACACTTAGAATCCCAAACTAGCTTTGAATATGTGTTTCTTCCTGTTTTAATACACCAGCACTTTATTTTTCTTAGCATTTTGTTTGGAGACCTATTCCTTGCAATCCTTAAAATTTTTTAACATCTCCTTAGTTTTGATAGCATTAAGGTCACAATGAAGTTTGGAATTATATGTGGTTAAAAGCTTATACAAAAACTTGTATGGCCTCTCTGTAAATTAGACACTCGTGCTCTGTTGGAATGTTTTAATCTATTTATATTTAACTTTTGCACCTATAACTATGAAAAGAAAGTCCTTTATACATAGTACTGAATATTCTGATACTGCTTTGTAACAGGTTATAATGACCTTAGAAGCCTATACAGTCTTGCAGTGGGACTGGAGCTTTTCATTCTAGATGTAAGATGTTTACTGTCATAATGAAACCTTAGAATGAGAAAGGAAGTCAGTTATTTTGTCAGAGGTCACAGCAGATGGCAAGGTTTGTATAAGAATCAGAAAGTGTGTATCAGGAAAAGTAGTACAGCATTTTGTTTGCTTGGTGACTAAGTTATTTGCTTGTTCTCTGATGGGTGTGTTTTTTAAAAGTCTTTTCAGAGAAATCACGTAAATGGGTTTGCAAAAAAAGAGGTTTTGCTGTCTGAATAGGTTGCAGATTTTTAAAACATGAGGGAAGATTTCTGTGATACCACACGATTTCAAGCTAGTAAAGCTTTTTAAAAATAAATAAATCAGTAAAATCTATCACTTGAGTCAGTAGTACTTATCTTGATTTCCATTACCTTTTTGATTGGAAACCCTTACTTGCTGTAGTTTAAACCCAAAATATCTAACTAAGAATTGAAGACCAAACACAAATAAAGATGATGCTGAGACAGCCTTTGAGAAGGCTGGTATATATTATTTTCAGTAATGCTGCTCTTAGCATTTCTAAATTTTTCCAGTCTTTTTTAAAAAGTGGGTGCAGGTGTCTCTAGCTTTTTTGTTTGGTTTGTTACTGTGTATTCTGATTATTGCTCTGTGTGTTTAAAGGACTTTTCAGAAAGCCTTAGGAAGGGTGAGATTATAATTGAAGTCCAAACAAGGAGTTAGTGGCAAATTTGCATATGGAAAAATAACTGATTCTGAAGTGTTCTTTAGATGTAATTAATCCCCCACCTCAAACACATGTAATTTCCATTAGTACTGGTAGAGGTCAGCTTGGCATTCTAATTGGTTGCTTGTATATTCCTACATAAACACCTGATTTAACCTAAGTTTGTGTTGCAGTGGATATTTATTCCCTATGTCTTCACACAGTATTTTTGTAGATACTTTAGGATACACGGGTGGATTGCAGGAAATGACGAGGCATTGCCTTCAATGGGGAGAGTTCCTCCTTGAACTCTCCATACCTTCTATTACCCCAAATTATTAAAAGGAAATTCTCTGAAGGGAGCTGTCTGCATTGTTTTTTGGCAGTATGAGGTGGATGAATTTGTTTTCCTTTAAAAAGAGTACTAGATTATAATACCAAGTAAGAAAAACCAGTCTTAGCAGCAATTAAATGTGAATTGGCAAAGTTGCTGCAGAAAAAATACATTTGGTAAAATGATCTAAAGAATTCATTATTTTAAAAACTTAAAAACTCTTTCAGTTGTAAAGTTCTTCTATTAAAATTCATTTCTAAAGAGTAATATGAATTGTGCCTCCTATGGTACCAAATCTGATGGAGTGTGTGGGAGAAAGAAATGGCAAAAATAGGAACATCATACTTGGGTAAGTCAGAGCTAAACTAACCACAGGTAATTTTAAAAAGCTTTGTCCAGCACCTCTTTTTTTAAATATAGCAGCCAAGATCGGACCAGAATCCTGGCATCTACAGTAGATGAGGTAAAAAAAGGTCGAGGATCACTAAGGATCAACTCATTTGCAATTTTAAATGTTAGCTAAGATGTCTTGGAGATTGTATTGCCAGCAGCTGTCTGTCCTGTCCTATTCTGTTAGCTGTGTTGTATGGAACTTGAACCAGATAAACCTTTGACATAGGTGGAAACTTTTTCTACCAGAAACAGTTTAAAAACAGCGATTCTTTTTTTGTGATACTTCTATGTGTCAAAAAAGAAGTTCCCCGCTTTGTCACCAGAGGTGTAAGCTGCTTTGTCTTCAACTGACAGGTGCACAAAACCTTTTTTGCCTTTTTATCTGATAGTACTGTAGAACAGAGTGCTTTTTACACTTGTTCTTTAATGGCAAGAGAGAAAATAATAGTGATGTTTTGAGTATATTCTGAATTCAAGCGTTGCTTTTCATGTCCAGTACGAGAGCTAGTTTGGCTTATGGAATTTCCCCCCGTGTTTATAAGACCAGCTGATGTTTCACAACAAGCTGGCTGATAGATGGCAGGAAGTTTTCATCAGTCTTTGGCTCCAGGCACTCTGACAGGGCATATTAGTCAGGATAGGAGTCTCTACGTGCTGATAGAGACTGCTGTGATGAACTGCTGCCCGCTGTGGGAGCACTCTGAGTCTCAGTTGTTGTGCAATTAGTTTGCACTCATCCCCAGTTTTGGTATCTTGCTCTCTCCCCATGTCCTACTCACCCTCTTCATCATGCTTTTCTCTGGAGTCTGCCCTCTCAGTGCATGGGATTTAAAGCTGTATATTGTGTTTCATTCTTGAGATTAAAATGACAAAAGTATCGGAAAGAAAATGGATGAAAACTTCTGATGACAAGTTCTCCTGAGTTTTTCTAGAATTGCAATTGCTTGAGGCAGGTTGGCTGTTGTGTGTTTTCTGGCCCAAAATGGGGTGATCTGGGCTTGTTTGCTTCTTCCTTTATTTGGTACTGGAACGAGCATTTCCTTTGCTTCCATTTTCTAAGTGTTTTGATCATCTTATTAATTTTATTGCTGAATTACATAGGAGGCCTTAACTTTGAACAGGTTTTCCTATCATAAGTCCCTTAAGATGTTAAGTTGTACAGTCACAAATTGTTAGGATGTTTATCTTCCTTGGTAACATAAGTGAAATTCTCCATACTTAATAATATATCAGTTAAATTCAAAGTAGACATAAATGTTTACCATGACCTGTCCTCTAAAAGTGCGAGTGGGAAATGAAATATTTTAAGACATTATTAATATCTGTCTCAATAAATGAATCAGAAGCTCAAGCATGGCCATTTCCAAGCAATTGAAGACTGTTTTATCCATATTTCCACATTAATTGGCAGAGCTCAGATAAGCAATTGCAAAACCTGTAACAAGTTTGCAAATCAACAGCATAATTTGGCCCATGTTATGACAACTATTAAAAAAACTGATCAAAACAGACTGTTTGGAAAGATACTGGGTCTACCTGTGGAGTTTTCAAGTAATAATAAATATACCCTTTTATGCTAGTAGATTGTTCATTTTTTGGTTGTTATTGTTGAAAAGTCTCCATTGCATTTCAAGTCTGAATTTGTCTCACTTCAGTTTCTATATTCTATTTTTGCCTTACCCAACTTTAAAGTCATGTGACTTTCTGACCTCCCAGGTTCACTTATGGATTGGTATGAGGAGCTTTCTCGGGTAAACTGAATCAGTTGAGCTCTTTAACCCTCTTGTCATGAGATTTTCTTATCAGTACTGAAGTTAGGTTTTAGTCATCTTTTCAAATGCCAGTTGATAATTTGATAATCCTCAAAATTAGTATTGAAGTTAGGGAGACGTAAAGCAGCAAAAGTGAAGTTTATATTTATAGGATATTAAACCCAAAAATGCTTCCAGCAGTGGTGGAATATGGGTGAAGTTAGCTGCTACTTGAAACTTCAGATCTGAGAAACATTATGAAAGAAGTTGCAATGCAATAACTCGTCAAGCAAAAGAGGTAGAAAATGTTGGTGCTGTCAACCTGAAGAGGGCAACACAACACAGCAAATTTCAGCATTTTGTTGGCTAGTGTAGAATGCTCTTGGACAGACCTGTGTGCAATTGAACAGACCTTTTGTTTTTTCTTATTTATTGAAAATGACGCTTTCATAAAGGACTTGCTAAAAATAGACAATTTGTTTCTTAAAAACTTCCTTTTACAAGGAAGGAGTTTGAGCGAATAGGAAAATCATGTGAAATGGTGATTTGTGTAACAGAGCTGGGCTTAGCTGAATTTCTGTGCTGAAGAGAAAAAAATGGACTCTGATTTATTCTAATAACTGATGGTTCAGTACTAAAGAAACAGTAGCAAACTTTCACCAGTTTTAGGTTACTTCAAAATCAAAGCTCTATGAATAAGAAAGTTTAAAAGCTTTGTTAGATAAGTATTATTCCTAGTGCCTCATGATTGGGGGTAAAAAAATCTCTATCAAGTATTACACGAAATAGAAAAAAATTCTATCAAGTATTGCATGAAGGCAATCCTTAAATACTTGTTTTCTGAACTGGGGTGTTTTGTTCTGTGCTGAAAGTAATAGCAATTTGACGAGCTGTCACCTTAAGTTGAAGGTCACTGTCACCACAGTTCCACCAGAGGTTCCATAATTGCATAAGCTTTTCTTACACGTCTCAGTGCACAGTGAAATGAGCTGGCTCAAACCAGTGCTGCTACAGATGACTTTTTAAACATATTCTATATTAAGGAGTGCTCCTGCAGCTCTCTTGAAAGATGTAAGGAACCCATGTGCAAGATCAGCCTTGTGCCTTTAAGAATCTTGGTATAGGATGGGACCTGTCAATCAGAGTTTCAAAGAAAAGTTCTGAGATGATAAACTGTATTTGTTGTCAAATTGTGACTAAAGTTTCCATAAATATGCCCAAGTTGTTTGTAAAACTGTCTTATCTGCCTAGTTCAGAGCTGTTGTAAAAGCTGCACAGTGCTCAGGGAAGGAGCTGCAGAGGAGACGGAGCTGTAAAACCTCGATTTGGGTTTGTTTTGTGCTGTGGTTGAGCCATTACCCAGCTGGATGGTTTTAAGCTAGTTCAGGCCTGTCACAAGGAGCTACGGTAATTCTGCTGAGTTGAGTGTAGATGTGGCTTCTGTACAATGAATAAAGCAGTTTTGCTTGTATGAGAAACAGTTTGTTGAGGTTTTGAGTTACATTTTATCTAGTTTAAAAAAATTTAGAGATATGCTGGATTCTGTGTTTTGGGGAAAAAATGTTTTTTGTTTTTTTTATCTTGCAAAAGTTACTTGTAAATCTCAGAAGAATCTGAGTACGTGAGAAACTAGTTACTAAATTAACTTTGTGCAAACAGTTTTATAGTTTTTTTTTTTTAAGTCAAAGTATACCTTGAATTACAATAAAATAATCAACACTTTGTGTGGGGAAAAAAATCTATTGCCAATTTGAAAATTGCACCCCCCAATTACAAATTGATAGTAACTTTTTAACCAATTTGTTTTGAATAAAATTCTTCAAGTGTTCAATTGTCTTTTCTTTGAATTGTCTTACGATAATGGAGTTGGGTGTAAAAAAGTTTGGATAAGTGTTCATGCTACAAGTTGGAATTTAAACCACGAGGTTTGAATTCTTGTGGTTCCCTAAATTGTTTCATTAAGGTAGTACTCTTGTAGATTTATATATCATCCTAAATTTGTTAGGAAAGTTGGTGTATGTATGCAATTTTAAAAAAATTTGCACATTTTACCTCAACCTTGAATTTTTTTTATTAAGAATATCACTACATTGAGAGGCTGTGATGAAGACAATGAATGAAGCAGTAATTCTGTTCTGAGTTAGGTCTGGATACAGTTACTCGTAGATCTTGTAATTTAAATTAATTTAAATTAACAATGCTCTTTAGGATATTGCTGACTTTCCTCTGATCATTAAAGCTTTCCCATTTCACTTGCTTTAGTCAACACAAACTGATTTGCCACTTTCACCACCTACTGTGTAATGTGGGCAGGTTCTTACGTTGTGGCAAAAGGGAATTTGCCTACCTGAAGCTTACTGTGGGGCTGTATTCCTTAGAGATTGGCTCTTGTACTCTAATGTAAGAGCAAATTTAAAAAAAAAAATAATTGGTGAGCTGCTTTGCTCAGAAGAAGGGAAAAAGCTGATATGGAATTTTTTCTTCAGAGAAATGAGGAATATCATCTTCAAGTGTTATTTCTGTGGCTGTGGAGCATAAGCAGTGCCTATAGAACTAAGCCCAGCTAGCCTGTGACACTGATGCAGAACTGCATAGATGAAAGCCACAGCCAGTACCTGTTTTGACTTATCAATATCAGCATTCCACCTTTACTTATTTTTAAATAAAATAGGTTTAAAAGCAGCTTAACTTTTGCACAGAACTAAGGATTAGAAAATATAGAAAGTGTTCCATTTTTTGGAAAGTACCAATACTATTTGCACTTGCCAGAAGACTGAGAGCACTTTTTCTACAGGTAAATTTGGAATGGAACAAACCTATGAGGAAGTGGGATATGACACCATACTCTAGAAATACAATATGAATTAGCAAACAAATTTTTAATCTTTTGCTGCCCTTGATTATAGGAGTTTCTTCTAGTTAATCATTACTGTAGAAAACTCCAGAGAATTACTGGATTTAATAGTTTGAAAGTGGTTTATGAAGTATTGTATTCTTCACTGCTCTTCAACAAGCAATGTAGTGTTTGCTTTGGTGGATGTAAATCCATTTCTAAAGTTGTTTGCTTCATAGGTAGTCAGTACTCAGTTTCTCAATTGTTAAATGAGGCTTGGATCTGCATGTGCACATAAAAGGCTGCAGCTGTGAAGAGCACTATTGATTTGTTTTCCCTGAGTCTTCAGGCAGGTTGATATTTTACCAGTTACAAATACGAATTCTCTCCTGGGAAGGGAATTTAATACTTTGAGGCCATGCTTTTATTGTAGGTATGCTTGTCTTCTCAGGGCTCAACAAAACTGCCTCTTGAAGCTGTTTTTTGTATTTAGTCTCTGCTGTTTCTGACTGTGTGACAGTTGCCTGCTGTCTGCTCTGTGTGTCTCAAGTGTTGACTTTCTTCTGCTTCTTAGATCTGTCCAATTCACCAGACACTAGATTAACACAAATTCAGTTGTTCAGAGAATACAGTGCTACTTTCCCTGAACAAGAAAATTTGATAGATAATTTAAAAGACCAGACAACAGCCAGAATGTGGTTCTGAGAGTTGTCAGTAGGTTGAGGGAAATGGTCCCTCCAGTCTACTTGACACTGGTGAGACCACACCTGGAATCCAGGTTTGGGCTCTCCAGGTCAAGAGAGATGTGAAGCTATGGGATGAGAGTACAGTCAAGGGCCACTGAAAAGATTGAGGAACTAGTGAATCTAATATAAGAGGAGAAAAAAAGGCTGTATGAGCTGGGACTGTTCAGCCTAGAGAGAGAGAGATTTGGGAGTGGGGACATCTCATCAATGTGTACAAATATCTGTCTGATCATCACAAAATATGTTGAGTGCAGAATCAATGTGGACAACATGATGCATCTTTACAAACAGTTACAGAAACTGAAGCAATGTCTTCTATTCTGGAGTGTCACAATGTACTCAGCCCATTAAATTTTTAATCAGTTTGTTAAGGGATGCTTTCTAACTACACATATCTTTTTCAGATAAATAGAACATGTGGTAGGACTTTAACTTTCAAGTGTTTTACATGGTTCTAATTACTCACTTGGTTGCTATTATGTAAAGTTTTTTCTAAAAGATTGTAAGGAAGCATTCTCTGCCAGTTTAAATAATATGGAAAAGGGTGATATTTTAAATGGTTCTTTAATCTTTCTGAAGATGAGTGAATAATTGTCCTCGACAATGTAAGGGAGAATTAACTGAAATAGTTGCCATATTTCTCTGTAGGTTTATAATAATGCTGAACTATTGTTAGTTGTGGACAAAGTTAGGAGAGAGCTGTAGTTGTTTCATAAGTGTGCCCTGTTCTATGAAGGGCATCAAGGAAGACTCGAGTTGTTGTCCATGAATGATTAGGACAATAGTCCTTAACCATTCATAATCAGAAATGGTTCAATATTATTGTCTAGACATAACTGTAATAAGCCCTACTACATAAAATTTTAACCTTATTCCAGATGTGTTTATAATTCTAGTTGTGGCTTTAATTTGACTACAGTCTTGGCTAAGATACTAGATAATTTTGGCATTATTACTTGCATCAATTCTTGACATAATATTTGCCACATGTTATGGGGGCCATTGTTAAGGTCTGTTAAAGCTTCCACCAAGAAAACACATCATATAATTCATCTTGCTTTTATACCAGTGAACATTAATGTTCAACACCACCTAAAGGTTTTTCAGTTTGTGTTGATGTTGTGATTCCTTGTCATGTGTGACTGATAGGATGATTACCTCCCCATCTAAGGAGTTTTAACAAGGTATCCAAATACACATTTAGCATGACCATATTAAAGCCTATGTGCATGTATTCATAGGATTCTCTTCAGCTTCAATCTAGTGATAAACTTCTGCACTACTAATTTAGATGACTGGAGTTAATGTAATTAAATGTATAAAGTGTAGCCTGTTTGTAGAAACTTGTTGTTGTTGTTGTTTCAAGCCTCTTAAAAATATTAGGGAATGTAAAATTCCTGTCCATCATGATGAATACCTTCAATTTCATGAAGAAACCAAAGCATCCTTTTTACAACATAATTGTAGAGAGTCTGATACAAACTCAAAAAGAGGTGAAAGGATTAATTTCTTTCCATAGATTAAACTCAGGTATATATTGTAATGTTTACAACTACTGAAAATGTCTAATTTATTAGAGACATTTAAAAGGTAATATGGGAAAAACATAATTTTATTTAACACATTTGTTGATTTTAGAACTAGTCCTGCAACCCACAGCATATCCTGTCAGTGACTCAATTTTTGTGGTAATTCTGGGTAGGTGTGTTAAGAATGCGTATTCTCCTTTTTGTGTTATGGGTTTATGGGTTTTAGTTACATATTGGACATATGAGAGCATTACTTAATTCTTTTATTAAAAAAAAAATTAATTCTGTTTTATACTGACTTGTTCTTGGAACAGTGATGTGATGTTGCAGGTAAGCAGTTCAAAATTTTGAATGCTAACAAAAGCAGTGCCAGCCTTATTCAAAACACACAAAATCATAACTAGAGCATCTACTTGATGGACTTTGCAGAGACAAAAGAAATAAGAGAAATAGTCTTTTTAAAATGTTGTTCCAGCCCTAACATCTTAAGGAATAAGTGAAATAGAAAAATTTTCAAAGGTATAGAATAAAGTGGTGAGTTGTCTGGGAGAAGCCCTCTATTGCTTGCAAGGTTTGAAGAAGAGGAGAGGAGCAATGATGACAGAATAAAGGCATATCACCTTGTCATGTTGTATGCTTCTTGTAATAGAAGCTCAAAAAATACTAATAAAGTTTGAAAGGTGGCAGATTTTAAACAGATAAAACAAGATCATTTTTGTGTGTACTTTAGCTTGTTGAGCTGAAAGTCACCTTTATGAAACAGATGGAAGGGGTTTTTTTTTAAGATTTTTTTTAAAGAAAAGAAACAAAGCAACAAAACCCCATCAACTCCCAAACATTGCTGTGCCTTCTCCACAATTACTCAATGAGTCTGATCTAATATTAAGCAAAAAGAAGTCAAAGATACCCATCCTGAAATTCCAGCAAAACCCCAGCATTTCAGCACCAGTGAAAGGAACAGTATTTCAGATTTGCAGTATCTTGCTTTTGGACAGGCATGGTGTTGTGATGGTTCTGTGACGAGAGCAACTTAGCAGCTTTTCAGTTAGTCACTTTTACATTGTGCAGTGAGATTCTTAATTGAAAACATTTTACAAAGCATCTAAAATGAAATAATCTAAAATTTATGGAAAAAATATTTTTGAGCAAATATTTGCATAATTTTATTTTCAGGGACTAGTTAATTTTCCTGTTCCTTCTTTCTGTATATAAAATAACTTGCATCATTATGCAAACTCTTGTTACTTCTAAAGCTTCTTGGTTAAGTTTAAATGAGTTTAAACAAAATGGTTCTATGAAATTAAGAGAGCTTTTTTAATGTAAAATTGTTCATTGCAAAGCAGCACAGACTGTGAATTTGACAAGTTACTGAAAATATGATGGAATATGTAGGGAAGTCTGAACTTTTATGGGTTTAGGTTGCCAGCTTATACACATGTGGGGATTGTAAGAAATTATTTTTTTACTTTGTGGGTTCAATATGTATGGTAACTTTTATTTGTTTGAACATTGAGGAGCAGCTGAGTGTTTAGGCAGAAAATCCAAATCCCTTCCTCCTGATGAAAATACTGGTAACTGTGATTTTTCCAGATTAAAACTCAGTGGTTTGTGAGTTATGTTTTTCATTTTAAGATGCATCCTGTATAAAATATCTGACTAATTAAATTGTGGATTTCATGCAGTGTTTGATGTTGTGTTGATTCTGAAAAGGACCAGGCAAGCTGACAACCCTTTTTTGTTGTTGTTGTTTTTTGGTTTTTGCCAGGATGATAGGGAAGAAAGAGTTACAATTGTTAGCAGTGTGTAACCATATAGCTTGTCTGTGATCCTAGGAGGCTTTGCACTGCCTTAAAGAGCCTCTTGAAATTTATCCTCACCTATGACTCTTCTTAATGCCAGTATACTTGAATAGGTAACTTTAATTTTTCTCATTGTGGTGTAATTTATTTCACTGTCACTTTCCTATCATTGTTAGGGTTTAAGCTCTTAAAAAGAGTAAAGTCTTCATTTGTTCTGCAAATCGTGAGATTTATGGTGCTATGTAGTAATAAAGAAGAATGAAAAATTGCAGTTGCAGTTAAGTCCAACTTTCTAGAAAATTTCTTAATTCAGAGATGAAGGTTTGTTTTCATATAAATTCAATAATATGATACTAAATTGTGGGTATGATCAGTGTAAAATACACTGCCATTTTTAGGCTGATTGTCTTCATATGCTCATATACTTGAAGGCATTTGCTCTGTAGAGGTTGGCAATTACTGATTCACTTTCACCTGTTGTATCCTTGTCGTGGGATGATATGTCCAGAATCTTTTGAACAGTTCACAGCTACATGGAGGCTACGCTGTAAAATAAAATAATTTTAAAAGAGCGACATTTGTTGAAGGTATGATCATTTTAGGAGGCAAAATGGTAGATATTGTATGAATATTTAGTTTAGATCTGATGTAGACTATTTAAAATCATTATCAGTTATGCAGTGATATCTTTATGGGTTAGGTTACAGGTAGTACTTTTTCTCATGATTGATTAAGCAAATATTTTACAAAACACAGCATTATATAAGCAGTTGTTCATGGTGGCTGTTCCTTGACATCTTGTTGTTGTAAATAGAATCATAGGATAGTTTGAATTGGGAGGTCCAAAGGTCATCTAGTCCAAACCCCCTGCCATGGGCAGGAGCATCTTGCACTAAACCAGGTTGCTCAAAGCTCCATCCAGCCTGGCCAGGACACTTGCAGAGATAGGAATAGCAGAGTAGAAAGTTATAGTCCAGTTGGTCTTGCGTTGCTGCACTTGTAAAAGGGTATGGCAAGATTTTTTTTCTAAAACTATGCTCCTGTATGACTAAGATACCTTGAAAAGTTATCCTATAAATATTGTGGAATGCAGGATGGGACTTTTCTTTTGATGCTTTTAATGCATAAAGCATCTGCTGCATGTGAGGGAAGTGTGTAAGCATGTTGGGGTAATACTCTGCCTGTAGGATTAGATTTGTGAGCCACAGTCTCTGTATAAACAACATGCAGTTACTTTTATCGTTTTAACATTGATGAAGACCAGTGATTTTTATTTACTTTACCACATCTGTGTTGCTTAACACTTAAAATGCAAAATTGAATTCATTTTCTCTTAATGTTTCATGATAGCAGCTAAGGATATTGTTTGCAGCAGTCAGCAGCTATGTGGGAGACTTTTGAGAAAATATAACTTTGCTTTTCACTCTTGGCATTAAATTATTATAACTAGGGGGAAAATTGATCTTAATTTATTAATAAATAATGGAAACTGCAGTACACATTTGGGGAATTCTTATCTTAAAAGTCTGTTGATGATAACAGCCTTTACCTGTGATGCCTTAGGTTTTAACTCTTAAATTTTTTTTTTAAGATCAGTACTGGTTTAGTGTAAAACTCTAAAACTCTGTAGCCTGTCAGCTACTGTTCTCTCATTTTATTCAGACAAAACAATTTCTCTCTAGGCCTGAAACCCAAGGCCACCTCGTTTTTCCCAGTCCCTGAAACAGTGAAATGGTGGGGGCAAAACTCGAGGAATGGGACTCCACTCCCTGAAGCTGTAATTGGACAATTAACCTCTGATAAGCAAATGGACCCAACTTAGATCTGTCTGAAAAACGTGTGACCATCATCCATCTGGGGTGTAGTCTCTGGAAGACTCCTGCACTGCCCAAGGTGTACCAATAAATACCTACCCTTTATCCTCTAACTTTGTCTAGGCTCTGTTCTAGGTCAGCCTCTCCAAGTATCACCTGCATACTTCTGTTTACGTCCACTTCTGCTACTTCAGATGTTAAGCCCTTGGGAGTTATGACTGGACTTCTGTGAATACCTGATTATTTTTTAAAGCTAAACTTGTTACAAAATTGTTTTAACTGAAACAATGCATTAGAGGGGTTGTCCTTTCTTTTCTTTTTTTTTTAATGTTTTGCATGTACGTTTCTTCAAGATACCGTGCCAGAGTTCACTTCTCAGGTGTGGATCTGTTTGATGTGGATGGATCCTGCTGGCTGTGTGCCTCCCATAATTTTTCAAATGTTCAGACATTTCATTAGCACTGTTGATGTCCCCATATTGCTACCCTGAGGACATAGAGAAGTGACTACAGCAGCTAGGAAGCTACTTCTGATCAGTCTTCATAAGAAAAACTGGGACAAGACTATTTTTCCATATTTGAATACTATTATCAAGAAGTAACGAGGAGCTGTGTGTCAACAGTTCTGCACTGTACTGCCCTGGAGTTACTTCTCAGTGAGGGTACCACTCTTAGGCAAAGACTCCCTGCCTGCCTGTGACTGACACTTGCATGTCATTCTTAATTTTTTTGAGTGATTGTTTTTTCTCCCCACAAACCTCCACTGAGAGATAACATACCTCTTGATGTTGTTTTGTTTCTATTGTTTAATTACCATAGTAGTGTGGGAAACACTTTGAGAGCTAGGAAGCTAAATTTGAAAGGGGCAATGGCTTGTATTGCTTGTTCCAATTAAAATAGTATGTGATGAAAGTCTCATTTGCTGGAGCCCAGTCACCTATAATGCAGGGCACACCAGCTGCTTTTGGGAGTTAGCTGCTAGCAGAAAATTGTCAGCAGCAATTTTGAGCTAGAATAAAATATTTGGGTTGGTTGAATATGAGATTTTAACTTCTCTGGCTCAGGTGCTGAGTTTGGGTTGGAGATGTCAAATTATCAGGAAAAAACCCTTTGCTTATCATTGCTTTGTCAGATTCTTGCTGTCCCTGGAGGTGCTTTTACAGATACCCAAAGAATAGAGCTACCTTAACATAACCACAGTTCTTAAGTGCTAAAGATCTGATAGAATTAAATCTGCCAGGGACATTAAGGGCAACAAGAGGAGCTTCTATAGGAATGTCAGGGATAAAGGAAGACTAGAAAAATTTTGAGCCCTCTTCACAGGAAATGGGAGATCTGTTTACCCAGAACATAGAGATGTTTGGGATCTTTTTGCCTCAGTCTTCACCAGCAAGTATTCCAGCCAGACTGCCCAAATCCCAACAGGGAAATGACAGGGACTGGGAGAATGAAGAACTGCCCACTCTAGAAGATCAGGTCCAAGAACACCTAAGGAACCTGAAGGTGTCCAAGTCTATGGGACTGGATGAGAGACATCCCCACAGATCTTGAAGAAAGTGGCAGATGAAGTGGCTAAGCCATCATCCGTCATATTTGAGAAGTTGTGGCAGTCCAGTGACGTTCCTACTGAAATGTAACCCCATTTTAAAAAAGGGAAATAAGGAAGACCTGGGGAACTACAGGCCAGTCTGTCTTACCTTGGTACCCAGCAAAAGTCATGGAGCAAATCCTCCTGGAAGCTATGCTAGTGCATATGGGGAGTAAGGAGTTCTGCTTCATCAGCCTGGAGAAAAGAACTCTTCCAAGAGACCTGGCAGTACCTAAAGGTGGCCTACAAGAGAGCTGGAGAGGGACTTTCTACAAGGGCATGTGGTGATATGACAAGGAGAAGGATGCATAAGTTGAAATCATTCTGAATTCCTTTGTGTATCTGCAGCAGAAGTGGGCCATATATGTTCTTTATATATGACTGATTCCTGAAGTAGATAGATGATTCTAGGTTGCCTGTCAAAGCACAGCACTTTTTTTTTCCTAAGTTAGTAGTGTTTCCTGCAGCTGAAATAGTTTGAAATATTTGATATAAAATCTGCTGGGGGAAAAAAACCACCTGTTGAGCTGTAAGGGTACAGTATTGCTTTGGTTTGGCAAAATATATAGGGATATGTTGAACTCCTAAGTTTGTGCTCACTGCTTGTTTTTTATAAATTAAGGGTATGTTAAAATGTTTTTTATTAAAGCAGGTTGTATTTCCATAACAGAAGATTTGGGGCTTTTAAAAAAAAATAATACTCTTTGTATCCATGACACTGTCTAGAAATTACCTTCACAGTTTTTCTGGAGTGACAGCTTACTTGTAATTGTTAATAAACAAAAACGTCCCTGCATTTCACGATATGAATGAAATGCAAGGCATGGGACATGGGGGATGGGGAAATACCACATGTTTCTTCTGCTGCAACCTTTAGTTCTGTCTTATTGTCTACCTGTTTCATATTTGCATGGTCCTTAAATTGTTTGGTTTGATTTTTTTGTTCTATTAAAACAGGCAACAACAGAGAGACCTTTTATACAGAAGCTATTTCGACCAATTGCCTCAGGAGGACAGTTGCATACTTTGGGAGACCTGCTAAAAGATGTGTGTCCTAGTGCTATCACCCCTGAAGGTACTGCACAAATAACTTTTTGTCCAATAAGATAATTCTTTTTCTGTTGATTTATTGGGTTTTTTGGTATTGGTTTTTTTGTTTCATCTTTTTTTTTTTAATATGGGTATTTTGGAGGAAGAACTAATTGTCAGTACACGAGTTTCAGTTAGTGTGCCCTGCATCACCTGCATGGTTTCAAAGAGGGTAAGACTCAGTCCTTAGTCACTCCTGAAGTTTTATTCAGCAGATTTTAAGTTACCTTTACTTTTGTATTCCAAAATCATTTTATATGTAAGACTCCAAAACAGATAGAAATTGAAGATGTTTTCAGAATGCTTTTTTCCCTTCTTGAAGTCCAACCTTTTAAAATGTACCAGAAAGAGATTTTTACAAGTATATAGTAGTTTATGTATGATTTCAAAGTAGTATTATGTGACCAATTAATGTAGCATATTGTTTCATACAATAGCACTTGTTGATCTGCACTTATTCAGAAAATAGGCATTTTTCAATGTAATTTTATTCTCAAAGCTTACAAGTATTGGAACTGTGATGCATGTTTTAGGGGGAATAAATGTAGCAGTTACATACTCTGCAAATTAAGATCAAAATTATTTAACGCAAAAGGTTTTTCATTTGTTCTTGCTGTTGTCTTACCAGTACCTGTAAATGAGGAATTTTTGAGAAATATGTGATATTCTAGAGATCTTGGCACAGAATTTACTGGTCTAGTATTAGCATCTGTTGACAGTGAAGCACTAAATTTGAAATCTGTACAAAAATCTCTTAAGATTTTGTTGTACAGAAAAGTTGCTTGATTCAAAATTAAACAGCATGGGTTTCTCCAAGTATTGTGATCTTAGAAATTCACTGAATGATCCAAGTATATTTTTACCCTTGTTTAATATCTGTTAACACATGGGAACAATTTCCAAAAATAACAAAAGGTAAGAAAAATATGGAATGTTGCTAACCATATGTGCCTTTTTCATAAAGCTATTATAAATTTTGGAGCATTATTTTAAGTAATGCTTTCCACTAACTGCCCAAAAGATGAAGGGAGATACCAATAGATACATGAATGCTAGCACCAGTGTGTTTAATCATCTTTAAGTACTTAACTGTCAGTATCCTACAGACCCTACTGAAAAGGTACAGGGGGAGGTTAAAAAAATGAGTGAGAAGGATGGATGCATTTTTACTTGGAAGGCAGTCAAGCACAAATTAAATGAAAGAAAGTCAAAAGCATTTTTGCACAAGTTATTCCAGGATATAGGGGATGATGATTTTTATGTGGATTTGCCAAAGCTGCAGATGGTGAATGTGCTGGTTAATTGCCCTTATTAAAAGTGCAAATGTAATACAATTCTATCTGAATACCAGTGATGATGCTTCCCATCAGTAGGCCTTCTTTTCAGATGTCGACAAAAGCACCAGCCTTTAACAACAGAACAGAAATATGCTGTGCTAGTTGCTTGCTTTGTTTTTGTTAAAAGCTAAAAAAACTTATTTATGCTCATCAAAAAATGTTGGAAGACAAGAAACTAAATAGGTACTATTCTTACAGTTATGAGGAGGGGTGTGAAATTTGGTGGGTTTTGGAGTGCTGGAATATGTTTATCTGTTTCTGTATACATCTGCTTAAATTTGGCCCAGTTTCTACTGAGCAACTTGCAACTTTAAGAGTTTAATAAATCTGGTCCCTCACATGGGTGTGAGCTATCCAGGACTCAGCACATTTTCTCCTGTAACACAGCTTTGTATTTGAGTGTCGTTCAGTTGTTCCTCTTGTACTGTGAGTCTTCTCCTCTTCTGGTGTGCTGGAAGGCTGGGGAAGCTGTCTGAGCTAGATGCAGAAAATAACATGGGCTCCTGAGGAGGAGGTGTAGGGGTAGACTGACACATAGAGCCAGTGGAGGGAGGAGGCAGATGGGCTGAACAAGTAATTTGGAAGAAAATGACAGATCTGGGAATCATTAAATGTGATGGGGAGAATGGCTATAAACAATTGGCAGAATGAAAGAGATTGGGGCAAAAGCCAAAACCTGACATAATAAATGTGAACACCTGGACAGAGTAAGTGGGGTAGGAGATGATAAAAGGATGAGGAAGAAAAAGAAGCATATTGCTTGTGGAACATGCAGAGAGATTGTGCAAGGCATCTGTGAAGGAATGGTGAGTAGATATCCTGCTGGCCAAGGGATTTAGAGAAGCAAATTGAATCAGAAGTGGAAAAGAAGGGCAGTTTGTGCTGGCAGGATGACAAGCTGCAGATGAAGCGGTGGTCAGGTGGAGCTGGGGATAGTCAGATAAAGGACTGAGGAAAACCTGTTCAGAGTTTGCTGTACCCCAACAGGAATACAAAGCAGAAATTCAGGCGTGGCAACATGGAAAGAAAAAAAGGAAGAAGCAGAATTAGAACAAAACAGAGGAACAATAGAGAAAGGTTCAGGCGTAAAGGAAGCTGACCTGAAAATATGGATGCCTATGGCAGCAGTGATTCCTACTGCTAAGGATCATGGACTGGGAAGGACAGTGCTGGTTTAGGATTGACTGCTGAATGTCATTATACTCTGTTCACTGATTATTCAACTTAGCCAATAAGTGAATTTGATTATTCTCTTGCTTGACTAAATACACTCATTCATTATTCAAACAATGTGCACCATAATAAGCGTTCATGCTCTAATACAGCTTTGAGCTATTAAAAAAAACAACTGACTCACCAGACTGCTTAGTTCCACTTTTGAGTTTTGCCTGTAGAAATCTTAGCCATAATGAGGAAAAGCATCACCCTTTTCCATCAAGTAGACTAAGCTCCCGAGACTACAGAACCACAGCACATCTGTGCTACTGAAGTCTCCATGAAATCCATTCAGTAAAATAATTTTCTCTCTGATGCTGGATCACTGAGAATTTAACAAGCTTCTTCTGTCAACAGATGTTCCATCAGTTCAAAATAGAGGAGATATGGGCATAGGAGAGTTTAATTTGCAAGCATGTTTTGGAAACCTGGGATACTACACATAAAGGTTTTACTCCTAAAGCAGTTGTCTCCATTTGAAGTTGAATACTTGAAGTTCAGAAGATGTCAGAGCTGTAGACTGCAGTCATACACACAGCATTCAGCTTATAATCACTCTCTGTCTCTCATCACTCGTTGTCTTCTGTGAGACTATTTCTTTCTGCCCAGGCTGGGCATGTTTTAGTGTCAGGTGTGTGTAGTGAAAAATCACAGTCCTGATTTTTGAAAGGATAAATCAAGAATGAATGTGCTTCAGGTAGTATTATAATTTAGACAGCTGAATACTGCCTTTGGGAACTGAATTCTTTTTTCTCTGGAGAATTCATTTAAATGTGATTGCAGGCAAGCTGAGTGTTACAAAACCACCCATTTTATAGAGAGGAGCATCAGAAAAATCCAGTGATCAGCATGAGTGTTCTGCTGAACAGTTTGCTTGCTTCTGCTTGGAATCAGTGAGAGCTCTGGGCCTTTTGAGTGTGAAAACCCCAAGCACTTTCTGAAGTTTAGGCCTCTCATAATTATTCTTCTGTTCCCCCCTGCAAAAAATTAATATTTCTGGCCATAATATGGCTTTGACTTCAATTTGTGATCTCTAAAATTATGATAATTCAGGGAACTCTTTTTAAAATGATCTGTGAAGGAAAAATAGATAGTAGTCAGACATTAAAAATTGTTCTCTTTGGACCTTACTTAGTATCTTCTAATATTTTTCTTGTGAATTTGTATGTTTTGTCTTAACCCACACTTTATCCTGGTGGAGGCATTAAAATAATACTGTAACAAAACAGAATACATTATCAAAAAAGTTTATTAGAAAATAATGAAAAACTTTTTCACATCTGGATTTTCAGACTATTCAGTTATCAAATTTTAGATTTACTTATTTTTTCTGAACAAAGGAGATAAAAGTAGAATCTCGTCAAAGATACGCTTTAAGGTATAACAGATACTGGAGAAGCAGGTTTTAAAAATCTTTTTACTCTTCTTTTCAAAGCCATTTAGATATTTTTCCAAGCTGTATTTAACATCCCTCTTTAGTGAATTAATTCACTGATGATATTAACTATATCTTTTCTTCAATGCAACACAATCAATATGAGCTTCTTTCTTTCTGTTTTTCTCCATCTGTTGACTTTTTTTCCCCTTTTTCCTCTATGGTTTTGTCTTTTCCAATGACTTTTCATTCAACTGGAAGCTTCATGGTAATTGTGGTGGTTGCTTGTCTGTGGTGACATCCGTAACTGAGCTTTGTGCCGTGGGAACACAGAGAATGTATGGTTTTCAGACTCAGCATTTGTAGCTGTATATTGAGCTGTTCCTGCTGCCAGATTCTTAGGGACCACCACAAGAAGAGGGAGGGAAGGGTTTCAAGAACCACACACAGTGTCTATATGCCTTTGCTTTAGGAAACATGGATATAATTAAGTCTTCCTTTTAACTGTGCTGAGAAAAATGTTTCAATGAAAAGATGTATTTATATATATGTGGATTGAATATATGCATTGATTACCAACTGTTGAAAACACGGTGTAAAGAGCACTGTCAAAAGAACAGGTTGAATAATGACATTAAAAGATTGATAGTGAAAATGGCCTTAGTAAAACACTGTGTCAATATTATTTTGGACTGTTACAGACTGTGGGTAACTGTTTAGAATACTGTGTTTTATTTAAATTAGCTTATGAAACTATTTATTCAAGGCTTTTATTGTTTATTGAAGTGCTGTAAAAAATGAAAACTTGAACTGTTATTATCCCAACCCATACTTTTCTGTGTCTCCTCAAACTGGTCCTTTATTCAATTTTATATATTTTTTTTTATCTATATGTGTGTGTGTGTGTGTGTGTGTGTGTGTGTGTGTGTGTGTGTGTGTGTGTGTGTGTGTGTGTGTGTGTGTGTGTGTGTGTGTGTGTGTGTGTGTGTGTGTGTGTGTGTGTGTGTGTGTGTAAATATTTTTTTCTGCTTAATGAATTCTGTACAGTGCTCACCTGTCTGATTTGGTAACTAGTTTTGTTTCCTTAACCTATTAATCAGAGAAAAACTGGTGGACAAAAGGCTTTTTGTTATGACATTGTTATACCAAAATCAAAGAGTGGCATCTGTTTAGAGTCCATCCTGCAACTCCTCAGATTGCAAGGAACTTTATTTGCTCTTGTCATCAGTCACTGCAGTGGAGTGCACAGTAGTTGGGAACCCGTTTGTCAACATGTGTGCCAAGCATTTCATGTATTAGTAGCAATGGTCAGAAAGGGTAAAGAAAAGCAGTACATGGATTTAGAACAAATGCTAAGAAGCCAGTGTAGTTGTTAAAACAATTGGCAATGACATTGATTGTCTTGACTGTAAAGGATACCCTGTTTTTCTAAAGCAGCAATGAGAATGGCTGTCTTTGTTAGTAGCAAACACAGAGCCATAGAATGGTTTGGGTTGGAAGGGATCTTAAATCCAACCCTGCTGCCATGGGCAGGGGCAACTTCCACTATCCCAGGTTACTCAAGGCCCCATCCTGCCTGGCCTTGAACACTTCCAGGGATGGGGCATCTTCTCTGCCCAACCTGTGCTGCTATCTTGCCACCTGCTGAGTAAGGAATTTATTCCTAATATCAAATTTAAACCTGCCCTCTTTTCAGTTTAAAGCCATTTGCCTTTTTCCTATCACTTCATGCCTTGTAAAAAGTCCCTCTCCAGCTCTCTCATAGGCCTGATTTAGGTACTGAAAGCATCTTTAATAATAATAAAATGTTCAGGGAACCCTCAAGGAAGATGCACTTATTTCACCTTGTATTACTCCTACTGCAGTACAGGACTTTTTTCCAGAAGTCTTGGTTAGAACTGATCTAATATAACACTCTCTAATTTTGTGTCTCAATTAGTATTTAGACAGCAAATGTGTTAAATCAGTTGTTTTCTCATTAGCTGAATAGTTTTTTCTTTTTACATGGTTCCTATTTAGCTTCTTCATAGGCAGTGGTGGTGGTGATGTGGCAACAGAAACAGTTATACCAGGTCATCACCTTCCATTGAATATTGAAACATTTCATTTGTTTCAGTTATTTTCTTTGTTCTGATCTTCCTGTGTTGACATAAAGTTTGAGAAGCAGTGAAGTCCTTCTTGTCATGTTTAATAAATACTAAAATCAATATTTTCAAACTAATCCAATAATCACTTCCTCTGAATTGTAGCCTGCTGTAGTCTTTCTTTAAAGGCGTATTATATTTCTACGTTTAGTTATTGCAGTAATAGATTGTATTTTATCAGTTACCCAGCAGTTCATAAATTAAACTCAACTCAGTCTGAAATTTTACTATGGATAAACCTATATTGTGTATTAGCTTTTTTTTTATTTACTGTATTTCCATAATTATTGTTTAATTCAGTTCATCTAAAGGCTGCATACAATTGAAATCAAATCTGGGAGTTGTGTAGTTACAGAGATGTACTTAGCTTGCTATTCGTGGACCTCTATTCCTGACTCTCTTAGAGTTTTTGGAAATCCTTACTGGAAGATGGGCAATTTCATTTCAGTTTCCAGTCTTCTAAGGCAAAACATTACAAGTTCTGTGCTTTGAACATCGTCAGCTGTGTTTAGTTCTCAGTTGTGATCATCCTGTGTTGGAGGAGTGTGTGTGTACTTGTTTTTTATGTTTGCTTCTCTCTAGCTGTTTGTTCTTAAATCTGAGGCAAGCTGGTCAGTTAGGTTTTTGGGCAGTGTTTCATTATATTTGATCCTGATGGCAGCATCAGGAAAGAGGGGTACTTATTTTTCAGTTCTCTCTTCAACTTGCATTGACCTATCTTATTTTCTTATGTCATGTCAATGTCTCTGCTTTTTCCTCCTCATATTCCTTCATCATCTTTTCTAGTAATAGATGACTCTTGCTGTCCTTTGTTACTCTTCTAGTATATGCTTTTGCATCCTCTAAAACTGAGTCTCCTACTTTGACTAAGCTCAACATAAATTATATAACTAATTTTGCAGATTTTCAGGCCTTGGCTCATTTCCTAACAGGAATAGATTTTGTTCTCTGTGGTAGTAATTAGTCAATAGTCACTTCTGTGTAATTCTTTTTCTTTTTGTTTTCTATCCTTTTGTCCTGTGGTGTTCTATTATCTAGACTTCTACTACAGTTTCCTAGAATCTTCCAGCAAATTTTTGTATCACTGGATATGAAAATCTAAAATATTTTGACACCTAGGGACTGTGCCTCTCTCTCAGCATTCTTCCATTTCCCAGGTTCTCTTGCTTTTCATTTATCCTCCAAGATGACCAGTATCCTGGTTAGTTACTCAAGCAAGTCAGAATGAAGTTGTGCAGTGTCTCCCTTCTCATTCCCCATTTTACACTCCTGAAATTGTACAAATATTCTTTCCAGCCAACAGTCCAAAATCCTATAGTTTTCCTTCTCATAGACGAACTGCATCATATGCATCATGTAGTTTTGAATCCAAGCTCATGACAGATGGCTTTTCTATTTTAATATGAAACACCCATTCATGAGTGTTTAGAATCAGGGTTAGAATCAGATTATTCTGATTATTCATGCTGCAGCCTGTAAACTCATTGTCTGATCTTTTTTCCTATGCTTGGGGTTGCCACTTGCACAGACAAAAGTTGATTCTTTAATTGGACAGTTCTTGTGTGGTAAAGTGCAATTGTCTGCAGTAGTTCCAGTTCCAGAAAATTAGGCAGTCATTTAAATAACTCTGAAGTTATTACTATTTGTGGGAAGATTTAGTGGATTATGCAGGAGCAGGCTAAGATAAACCTTGATATTGCTTGTGGTCTCTTAGACTGTGTTGTTGTAGTTTCTATGCAGGTAAGGAAGAGAGGATGTTAAGACCATGTTGTTGCCTGCAACTAAGGTCACATACCTTATATGTGTGATAGATATGATATGATAGAACATGCTACTTAGGGATGTTCTTCTCCAAACTGATGAATAACAAATTTATCCATCCCTGAAGGAGATAATACCATGGCTACTCTCCCCTGCTGTCTAAAATTCTGTTTTACTGAGATTAGGTGGATTAGGCCACCTGCTTACAGCAACATTGTTGTTTGTGACAGATAATAAAATTAAGTGTTATCTATCTGTTGCTTCAAGGAAGTCATGCTGTGTTTCTCCATGATGTTCTGAATTTGGTGATAGTGTTTCTGTTGCCAATTAAGGGGCCTTAGTTTCCAGAAGTAATATCAGTTCTGAACATCAGCGTTTATCAAATTGGGAAAAAAAAGTGAATAATTCACATCTATTGAAAGAAAATATTTTGTTTAGTACACATTTATGAAGTTCCTGTAAATGAACATCCTAATATTATAAACAGTTCATTTAGAAATAGTGACTCATCGTGTTAGGAGAAAGGGAGGAACACAGTATGATCTTACATAACTACAAAGCAACGACTTGCAAGGGAAAACAGTGTTGAGTTCAACAGAATGCTTTGAAGAGGCAAAGGGTTAAAATGATAGAAAACAGAGTTCTGGGGAGGGAAAGACTTTTCCTCTTCCACACCAGAAATTTAAGACGCTGGGCATAGTGCAAAGATAAAAACTGTATAATGCAGAAGAAAGCAGTTTTCTTCCACTGCTATCATGTCTAAACAATTCTGGATACAATTTTAATTTGCCAGTGTTGTTGAAGTCTTCATAAAACTTGTTTTGATTTTTGTCTCATGCTTCCTTGAAGACTCAAATGGTAAACATTTGGACATAATGACGCAAACAGTAGGCTATCAATCATTCCCAGTTTTCACAGCATTGTTGTTCATTCAGAAAAGCTGCGTGAACTGACCTCTTTCTAAAGCAGTGTCATTAGTTCTTTCAGAAATAAAACAAGGATCAAAAAGACTTCCAGGATTTTTCTCTTAAGACTTGCTGTACTGAATGATTTTGTAAAATTAGGGATCAACTGTTTTCAATTAACTCTCAGCTCTTTTTAATGTGTAATGTATGAGAGACTACATATTAATTGTTTTTGTTCTCCCTCAGTTTTTTAAGCAGTGACTTCCAGTAAATTAGTTAAACAGTAAATTGAATTTAGATTAGATTTGCCATGTAGGCTCCTAATTTTGATACAAATGAGAAATTGTGCAACAGAAGGAGGTAAATTTATGCAGTGTGAATGTCTTTGGATAGACATGAAATATGACTGGGCTTGCTCTGCCTGAGGTCAGAATTAGCTTGACTGGAGGCTTTCTGTGGGAATTGGAGCAGCACAGCACCATCCCATTCCTTGCTGCTCCTATGGTGAGCAAACTGAGGGAGTCTTTGCTCCCCATGTCTAACTAGTAAGGCTGATTGATTGTGTGTTCTCTCTGCAGGCTGGTCTCTGTTTTCAGTGCTGTGGAGGTACAGTGTTGAAATACTTTCCCAGGCCACCTAAATTTAAAAATATAACAAGCCCTGGGCAGTTCTAGGCAGTTTATTAGCCACACTTTCATCCCACACGGCTACGAGAGTGAAGGCTTGGAGGTCTTGTAGAGTGTGGGTGTACTAAAAGATGGTTAAAAGCTCACCAGTGGTACGAATTTCCGTCCACTGTCTCCTCTGATGTGGGAGTCATCTTGCAGGCCACAACTGACCTTCAGACCACTGCTTAAGCTATTCCACCCTCATTGCATCCTTGATTCAGTGGTACTTTCCATGTTAGAGGAGGAGGTCATCTTGTACTTCTCTTTTCTGGTGTGAGTCATTATTTCTGCCTGTTATCTTTTCCTGACTAGGCCATCTGCTTGGATTATCCTTCTGCATCCGACTTTCATCTTACTGCCAACTTTTTGATTTTTTCAAAAATTTTTTTTACACCCACAAACACCTACCTGCCCCAGTTGCCTGTTTTTGAATTGAAGTGGAAACTTTTATTTTCTGTGTTAACATTTTTCTGTGTTAAAAACGACCTTTTGATTTAGTAGTCCTTTTTGATCAAAAGGGGTGGAAGTCCAGAGGTTGGCTTTAAAGTATAGAATTAATAGTCATGACTGCCCAATTAATTAATATAGAATTAATTTGTCATGACCATATGGAAAGGTGCAAATAATCTGTGAATAATGTGGCAACTGTGCTTCTTGTTAGCCATCTTCATTTCTAAACAAACTCTTTACATAATCAGAGAAGGCTTCTGTTGTGTGCAGAATGTTCTGGCTCACTTGCTCTCAAAAGAAAACATAGTGGGTATGTGTGGCTGCTTGTGATCCTTCTGCACACAGTTTCTTGGGAAACGGTCAACATAGCTTGGTTTCATGGGTTTCTCCAACTTTACCTCAACTGACTCTACAAGGAATATCCATGTGGTAGCTTTTGAGTGCTTTGCTCCTTTCCTGTTGGCAAATGGGATGAAATTTAGTAAGTCCAAATGCCAGGATTGTGCACCTAGGACAGAGTAGTGCAGAGCACACAGATAAACTGGGAGAGGAGTGCCTGGAGAGAAGCCCTGCAGAAAAGGGTCTGGAAATGCTGGCTTTGGATTATATTCAGGTACAGTCCAGCCTTCTCTATCCCCAAAATATAAGTGCAGTATTATCACATGCAATATTATCATCATCTATGTTAAATATCACTAAATACTGACATGAAATCAAATATTTGGCATCACCCCATTCATAATTTTCTTCTCTATGCAGTTTTTCTCTGTTGTTATTTCCTGTCATCTTCTACCTCAAGTTATCCTCAGTTTAGATAGGCACATTTCTGAAACATAGCAAAAAAAGCAGATTAAAGTAATCACCACAAGTAAAATTTTATGATGCTTTGGAGTAGCTTACGAGAACTTGGCTTACACTTCTAATCTCATAGGAGCCAGAAAGAATGTAAATGAACTAGAAAACTTTTTTCTAGTCCACTCAAAAAGTTTTTAGAGAAAGTGAATTTGGCCTGAAACACCACTATGCAGACAAAGCCTGAGCAGACTATTTCTAACAATTCCCTAAAACAGTTAGCACTGACAGTAACACTATATAAGACAAGGGAAGTTTTCCTTCTGTAAAAGAGTTCATGCAACTCAGTGGAAAGGCAGATAGAGGGTGGAAATGGGTTAAGCTTTACTTAGCTAAACTTTGCTGTTGTTGCTTTTTTATTATTTTATTCTTGTATATTTCATAGAAGTTTTTTTAATGGGATTCTTGCAATAAGTCCCAAATTTATGCCAAAATCCTAAAATACTTTTCTTAAAAATCTGGTATCTTACTCTTTAAAGGGTGTTAGAAGACCTTACAAGGCCAAAGATGTTTCCCATCAAACATGTAGCTTCGGGCAGAATAAAAAACAGTAGGACTAAACTCCCAAGGAATATTCTTATAACTCTTCTTCCTTAGCATCAGTGCCTTAGCCTCAGCTCAGAACTAGCAATAAACCTGTGGTAGTTTATAAAATATTTGGTTTAGCAGCTGAGGCTTATAAAAAATTTTTCTTCAGTGCTTTAAGTTTGTGCACAAAGTGACAAATTTCAGTGTAAATTGTGCTGCTGTTCCGTGTAACAAGCGAGCACACAACACATTTAGATACACGAGGAACAGGCAGGGTGTGCATTGAAAGATAAACACTTGAGTGTGTGACAAATTGAGGCCAACTCATCCATGATATGTTTTCCATTGTTGAGGGAGAGCTAAATCACTTCTAAGAGTTGTGTAGCTTTTTTTGAACAGCAGGCATCTTGACTTACAATAAGTTAACCCTTTCATGCACTATGCCCTTAATTAGATTTGAGATTGTCCTTCCCTCCTAACTGTGTACAACCGACCTTCAGAAATTAGGGCTCCCTCTTCTACAGCTAGGGAGCTAAACATGTTTAATGTGGTTCTTGGAAAAAAACCCAAAACACACTAAAAAAATCACATTTGATAAAGATTTATCTCTACAAAGTTTGGTCTAAAGCAAATCAATTTGCTGTAAAATACTTTGTTACTAATAGTTTGTGAGAACTTTTATAATGTCATTGTTTTCAAAATACTATTATGCCAAACAATTAAATAACAAATTCTCTATGCATCATATTATATATTCCCTAAGCATATGACCATTCATACACTTTTAAAGGTTTTTAATGGCATTCTTGAACTTTCAACCTCAAGTTTACTTCATTTTCAAGTTACTATAATTCACATCATGCCTGCAAATATTCTGTGATCCTAATGGCCGTCCATCTTTTATAAAGAACTTTTCAGCTAATCAAATTATGACCTGTTCCTAGCAAACCAAAGAGGGATTACTGTTTCTGAAAAATCACTCTCAATACAGAGGAGACCAGCACGTTCACTAGTTTTCAACCCATAATGCTAATTGCTAGTTTATCTGCCCAGTTAAATACATCAAATTCAAAAGTGGACATTGGGACATAATTACCATTTAAAAACATTTGGCTGAAGAGTGATAAACGACACATACAGATTGAAGGTTTAATGGCTGTTATTTCATGTTTTGTGCCTTCCTCTCTTGAACTAGAGAAAAATAAACTGGTTTTTTCCTTTTTAAAAATGCTGATTTCCAGAAATATTATTATGTTATTCAACAAAGTAAGCAACTTCACAAGCAAACTACATGTGAAAATTGAGATGAGCTATTCAATTATATCCAAAGTATGGACAGTTTTGTTCCATGTCTGACAAATTCTTCAACCTCTGCTAAGCTGATCAGTAAAAACTCAGCTAATTGAATCCATTGATGTGAAAAACCACAGGCTCGAGTCTGTACTGCATACATCAGGCTGAAGGGATTTCTGCTCCAGCCATGGCGGTAATAGTCAGTGGGGTCAGGTCAAAGAGGGTTAAAGTGAGTCAGGATATAGCCAAAGGAATACATCAAACACTGATTTTAAAAGGGCAATTAATCTTAGACAGAAATGCTTCCTGGGGAATGAGATCTCAATCTTAAGAGCACACTACATGATGTAGCAGTAAAAATGTACATATACAAGCTTAGAGAGCTTTCATCCTGTGATCACAAACAGAAGGGGAGTGCTGTTTATCAGAGAAATACAAACCCTTGCTAAAATACTTACATTAGCTTCTTCCGGGCCTTACTCATCGAAATATAAATTCTGTAATGAGCAGCCTGTAGAGTTTGCACACATGAAATCCCTTTTTTTTGCACATGTACTGTAGGTTCTCTGAAACAGCTAGTAGTCTAAAGTATTTAGAGATGTCTACCACAGTAAAATTAAAGAATTTAGCATTGAAAAATTCAGGAAAGAGTGGTGAAAGGAGTAATGGAATACCTGCAGGACTCTACAGTGAACACTAAAAAAAAAAACAAAACACCCTTCTCAAAACAACTACCTGATCAGAGTTAAAATTGGGAGTAAGTGTTCATCCAAATTTATTTTTAGCGTTTCCATTCCAAAATATTGACAGTTAGCTCCAAGGCTGATAGACTATAATATAATCTTTATTTTAAATGAGAGTTTGACGCATAACCTAAATATTTTTAATTTAGAGTTCAGAAAGTATTTTTCCACTTCAGAGTAGAAAAATAGATCCATAAAGCTTAAAGAACACAAAAATACAGCATTTGCAAACAAAATTTGCTAAGTTAGTGTCATTAATTAGTTAGCAAGATTACTAGGAATCATGAGCTATGTAGACAAACATACACAGCTCTCAAATTAATTCCCACTAATTTGCATTAGTTTGCTGCATTAGTTCGCAGCACTGAAGAGAACTGGCTTTGCAGCCACCTCTCCATCTGAGGATACTGAGGATACTGATACCCAACATCACAAGTGTCAGAAGGTCCCTACATGTGGCTTCTGGGCTTAAATGGCTGGTGACAGCTTGCACAAAGATACTGGACCCTAGTGAAGGTTCCCACAGTCTGGAGACCCGCTGCATTTTGCCATTGTAAATGTGATGATGATACCATCAGCAAAAAGGACAAGGAGCACAAGTGCTTCAAATCTTCACTGACTGTAGCACCTCTGTGCACAAGCCAAACCACTGCATAAGACTTGGATTTCGACATAAGGAAAAGTTTCACCTCTATTTTTTAACAGATATTCTCCAAATGGCTACAGGTGCAAAGTAAAATATAAAGTTATCCACTGTTTATCAACTGAATGTGAAGTTATTAAAATCAGTGATTCATGAGATATTCAAGCAGGAGACAACTACTGTTAGCAAGTGCTGCTGAATCCTTAAAGAAGAGATGAAGACACATAGTGGATAATTCTCCTTTACATTACTGGTAAAACTGCTGTTTTTCTCCTATTTATTTTTGTAGGTCCTTTAGTTTTGCAGGTTCTATTTTTTCCAGCCCTGTAAGAAGTTTATCTCCTGGAAAAATCAGGTTATACCTATATGCATCAAGGCAAACTAGAACCAGACTGCAAGAGAGATGCAAGGAAGATGGGAATGATTTTACTCAGCCAACTCCCAAAGACATAGTACATACACTTAATTTAAAGGTATAGATATGATTCAAAAAATGGGCCAGAATCCACTCTTTGAACTTCAGGGCAAATGCCAGAGAACAGCTCATGCCTATTCAGCTAAATTATCTGCCCCTCTCTACTGCCTTTGAGAATAGGCCCTGGACTGTTAATCCATGAACCCTGCTCAAAGTTTCTAGGAGAGTATTAATATGCCTTGACCAAAATTATGCCAGAGAACTGCTAATAGTACACAGCACAAATAACACATGTTCTAGCCCTCTTTTGTTTTCTAGTATAAATAAAAACACTGAGACCACATCATTTAAATCTGTTTGTGTGGTGCAGTGTCTGGTTGAGGACTTCACATTCTTCACAGAGGGTTATTACTTCTCCTGAAAGCTTTGGCAGACCCAAATGTCCAGTTACTCTTGCACCAATTACAGCACTAAAGGCATTGTCACATTTTCTATGGAACTAACCATAAGAAATATCCTGTAAATCTATGTACTTTCTGTACTTCAGCTGTTGCTGACATGCTTGTTTCTGTCAGCAAGGATATATGAGAAACTAGAAGGAAGGTTTGGTTTGGGTTTCTTTGTGTGAAGTTTTTGACGTCTCAGTCATACCAAGTGACCTCTGTGACCTCTGGAGTAAGACAGACTGACTTAGATCATGACTCAAAAACATCCAGTTTTTAACTCTGCTTTTGACCTCAGTGTGACCAGGTATAAGCCACATCACCCATCTGTGCCTCTTAATTTCTTCTTCCTTTTTGTCTCTCTTCACTCATCTTTTATCTAAGTGATAAATTCTATGGGAACACACTGCAATGTGTACAGTGCGTAAGGAACCTGAGGTCTCCTAAAACACAAAAATTACTCATTTTAAAACTGAAAATTCAACACAACCAAAACACTGTCAAGATGCTTTGATCCCAACAATTCTCCTAAAATTCACACACATAGCAGATAACTAGAAATCAAGCAGGTTTTCTGTCAGTAATTTTCCACAATCTTTTCTTAACTGCCTAGATTTTTAGATCTATATAGCATTCAGTCAGGAAACTGGTGGTAGGACACTGATGTTCCCAGGAAGAGCAGACTATTCTAGGATGAAAAACCCCACCTCTCCTCTAGAGAGCATTTTAGAAATGCTGACTTGTGATTTTCTAACAGAATAAGCTCAATTTTGAAGAAGTTCTTTTGCTCTGTGGAGGATTTTACTTTCTCCATTTCATACTACTACTGTTAATGATAGACTTAAAAAACTTTGTTGTGTCTGAATAAAGTCATTGGTCTTTTGGCTAATTTAAAGAGAATAGTCTGGAGTCTGATACTAATAAAACTTATTGGGTGGCCAGCTGAACAAATTTAGCTGAAGCTGAACAAATTTCCAAAGGCTTGTCCGAGAAACGGGATTATTTCCCTCTTTGCTGTACCTCTTCCTACAGTCTACCATTCTGAGTGTGCGTGCCTGTGCATGCCCAGAAACCACTTCTAAGACACAGAGAACCAGCATATTACTCTTGTAACGCTAGTAAAGTTGCTGGATGCAAGAGGGAAGAGTAGACTAGAATAGACTATTGCACTTGGAAGGGACCTACAATGATCTTCTCATCCAACTGCCTGAGAAGTCTAGGGCTGGCCAAAAGTTGGAGCATGTTATTAAGGGCATTGTGCAAATGCCTCTTAAACACTGACAGGCATCGACCACCTCTTTAGAAAACTGTTCTAGTGTTTGACCACACTCATGGCAAAGAAGTGCTTCCTCAGATCCAGTCTAAACCTCCCCAGTGCAGCTTTGAGCTATTCCCACATGTCCTATCACTGGATACTGGGGGAAGAATTTAGCACCTCCCTCTCCACTTCCCCTCGTGAGGAAGCTGCTCCTCAGAGGACATGCCTGCCAGCTTCATCACCAGCTTTGTTGCTCTCCTCTGGAGGCACTTGAGTACCTTAAAACCCTTAAATTGTGGGGCCCAGAACTGCACACAGCACTCCAGGTGAATGCTGAATACGGTGGAACAGTCACCTCTTCTGTCTGTCTGTGCTGTGTTTGATGTACCCCAGGATGTGGTTTGCTCTCTTGGCTGCCAGGACACACTGCTGCCTCATACCGGGGATGAGGGATGTAATCATATCAGAACTGTGACAAAGAAAGTTTTTTCCTCTCTGTTAAGTCACAGATGTCTTAAATTCAAGTTGAGATTCAAGTTGAGAAGATCACGAAGATATCAGCCAACTGGTCTATGTCAAAACCACGTGAAGAAGTAGAGCAATAATTAAAGCTAAATCAGTGAATATGGATTTAATATCAGTCCATATTTATATCTTGCCTGGAGTTGGGCTTTTGTAGTCAGGTACTCTGCAAGAATAGAGTTCACTGAACTAGAACAGGTCTAATTCTGTCACAGCGTTTTGGGTAAGTAGTTCATACGAGGGGCTCTGGTAAGGTGATATGAAAGTGCTGCAAAGGTTAAATTGAGACATGTAATATGAGTGACAAAACACTCCAGGACTGAGAGACTGATGTTTCTAGCACTTTATTTTGGAGAAGAATTTTAAAAATCAAATTAATGAGTTAGAAAAGATAGGTTGAGCACTCTTGTTCTGTTACCTGTAGGTTGTTCAGTAAACATATTACAAATTAACATTCTTTTTAAAAGAGATTTTAAAACTAAATACAAAGCTGTAGATTTTATTTACCATACCCCAAACCGAAACCATACATTTAGGAAAACGATGACCTTCACTTCACTGAGCAATTGAACTCAGGTTACTGCCAATGGTTAAAATGAGTGATATTGTCTTGTTGCTGACAGTTAACTAAATCTATGTCATGGTTTGTTTATATTCATGTCAAGCAGTTAGAGTCTATCCAGGAACTGTCATTCTTATTCTCCAAATCACATCTTGTGTTTGGAACAATGCTTACTTCAGACACAGAATCATTTTGAGAAAGAAATCTGTACTGAATAATGCACTGACCTTGTATTTCTATGTGTGAGCTCTTCACCTTAAGTCAGCTTCAGTGGCTTTCCCCAGTGCTGGTGAGATATGTAGGCAGGAAGGAAAAGTCAGTCCTGTGCTTTCGTGTCACAAATGAGCATCTAAAATTTTTGAGGTCAGAGGAACCTTTGTTGTGGCTAGGCTATTGTAGAGTTGGCTTTGCAGAATTCTTTGTGTGTTCTTGCTCTTGGTCAGAGGATACTGAACAGCGTATCTGCTGACATGATCCAGTGTATCATCTGTGTGTCTCCTTAAACTGATCATCATTCCAACTTGGGGGAGGGGAGGAGAATGAGGATTTTGGTAGTTTGTGTGGCTGAAGTGAGGTTAAAAGCATGTTAAGATTGCTATGGAGTCACTTCTAGTAATAGAGCCTACTGCTGTAACAAGCAGGGTCATTTTTCTGCAGTATGGAATTCACAGGAAAGTAAGGACAGCCTGGGATATGCTGCCTGAAATAGGCTAATGTGAAGCTTCTGAAAGCTCATAAGATTTTATTCCTAGTTAAAAAATTATAGCTAAAAACCCCCTTCTCAATAGAACATGTGGCAAACTTAGACCTTGAAGCTATAGTTTCTTAAGTATGAAATACTTGGTTTTAGTAAAGAGAACATTTGCTGTCTGAAGTACTTCTACTGAGTTCATTTAAAGAGCAATGAGATTTGACCAAAATCAACTTTTTTTATGCACTTCTCATGAAATTACATAGGTATTGAGCTCCTGTTAGTACTCAGCTGGTTAAGCAAAATTCAGTATACAAATTTGTTTTTCTATTTAATCCCTTTATATCGAGGTTGTCATTACTGTGGAATCAGAACACCTTACCATATTTCTGTATCTTGGTCACTATTTCACATACACATGCCAGAAACTGATTGCAGATGTTCCAGTTAGATTGGAGTTTATTAATGGAAAAGCCTATAATAATACGTGTTAATTTCTAATACTTTTTTTAAAGGTACTGAAGAAAAGTGAAGCATGAATATTTGATTTACACATGGATTTAATTCACTTTGTAGCTACGGTTACTCACTGAGCAAAGAAATATTTTGCTGTGAATAAAAAAAATACATGGTATCTGCCTGTAATAAGTTCTACAAAAGTGATGTGAAAATGTTCATAAATACTCCTTAGCCTTTTTTTTTTTTTGTATTTTATGAGCATGTGGGGGTTTTGTAGCACACACAATAAAAATAATTGTGAAGTTTGTGTTGTTGTAAATGGTATCCTGTCTTTACCAATTTTAATATTGGAGCTGTTTCCAGTTTTGGGCAGGTTACTGTTAAATGAGGGAGATGCTCTTTGTCAGTTTCAGGGCTAGCAAATTAAACCATTGCTGACAATATTGAGGTTTGAGGGTTTTTAGAGATGCTACCCACTTAAAAGTGCAAAAAGTGAAGTATGTTCATCAAATATTTGTTTGTTTCTTTTCTGCTACCAGTGCAGAAGTCACTGGTGGAGAGTTTCCTTAGATGATGAGGCTTGTTTGGGGCTGTCTCTTGTCTGTATGTCCTAGAATATCCAACCTGAGGTGCCCAGAGAGGGGAAGAATAACTTCAGCCGCTGTCCAGTGCTTTCCTACCACGTGTGGTTGCAAATCAGAACACAGTCTTTGAATTTGAATATAGAATAGTCTTTTGTAAATAAGTGCACGATTTCATGTGTGATCCGTGGTGCTAGACCAGAAGCCTAGCTTCCAAAAAGGAAATTTTCCCTTTTCTTTCTAAAGATTTAGCCTTGCCCAGCTTTGGCTTTAGGCTTTCAAAATTGGGTCAGCAATATCTCTCAGTAACAAACTTAGTGGTTGCACACTACACTACTCACACGAAGCACATTCCTGAAAGCTATGTTTCTGTAAGGAATTTCCTAAGAGATCCTACAGAGGTAGATTAAAGTCTTTCCAGTGAAGGTGTTGGTGTGTCTGTTCACATTCAGAGATGTCCGAGGCACCAGGTGAGCATGCGCTGTTCTCCTGCCAGGTAACCTGAGGAGCAGAAGAAATGGGGAGGAAAACAGTCACAAAGAGAAAATTCTGCTCCTTCTCATGCTGTCCCAAGATGAGTTTTCCTACAGTATGGTAGTATGGCCTGTTGTCAGGAATACCTTTGGTATCTTCTTCAGAGCATATGACATATTCTGAAGATAAGCAACCGAATGTCTGTGGCCTGCTTGACAGCTGGAAAAGCTGGCAAAGTTATGTTACACTATTAAAATGCTGCTACTGCATGAAACTTGGTTGTGTTTATTCCTTACACATTTTAGTGTCCTTGTCTATAGTCCCGTGGCCTTGTATCATACAAGAAATGTATTGTTTGTCCCTAATTTGAAGGACTGGATTCTATTTGCCTTTTTAGGGCTGTAAAGCCAATTTTATAAGTGATGCTGCCCCACCTAGATTCTAGGACTTGCTATGCTGAGAACTTGCATACTGAGGATTCTAATTAGGCACTTTTGCTAAAGCCTGAATATCTTGTATTGTCTATAGGTTAAGGGATTTAAGCCTGCTAAATTGCCCTGACAGGTGATTGCTTGAGGCCACAAATCAGAAGGGAGGTATTTCGTCCCACTAAAGAATTTTAAGTGGTGCATCAGAGATGTAGTCTGGCTAGAGGAGCTGATCTTGTGGAGGTGAAAGGAGTGTGTCACTGCAGCACTCTGGTGAGCATTGAGGTGCTAATCTGGGTTAAAACGGGCTGAAATAAGTACCTGTGACAGAGGCAATGTCTTCTCGATATTCTGCTCTCAGACACTTGAATCTGTCTCAAAACTAACCCAATCTTTTCTTTTCCCTCCATCTTCAATTCTTTCTTTTCAATAATAACATAACTAAGTAAAAAAGTAGAAAAAAAATATTTAGATGCACCAGTGGTATGTGCAACAATCTGAGTTGATGCTGAATAAGCTAATTTTCCTAATACTGAGTAGCTTACTTTGCAAGCAACAACTTTCATAGCTGAAGGAAAGAGAAAAACTGTGTGATACCATGACATTGCACATCTTCCCACCTCTGAAGTCTACAGATTTTCTTGTTTGTTCTTCTGCAGCATCTTGCTGATTCCTGGATATTGAGGGGTTTTAAAGGAAGCTGGGGATTAGCAACAGTGAATATTGTAGTTAGGGCATCTCCCTTAAAGAAGGGAGAGTTGGACTCAAGCTGCCTCAGGTTGAGGAGGGCTTTGAGCCACTCTCAAGGACTCACTTGAGATGCAACAGACCACTCTCTCTTGCTTCCTTCCAGCAGATACCTATCTGCAAAAGAGTCCTTTGCCAATAGTTACTTGTACAGGTTTCCTCAACAGGATCACTGAGCCACCCTCTCGGTGTCAGAGGAGCAGATCTCTTCTTAAGCCCTTCACTTCAGAGGTTCTTGTTTCTTTCCATTTTCTGAACAGAGCTGGAAAACTCTTCTGGCTTTACATTAATTAGCCTGGGTCTGGTCAACACTTTGTTTCAGCCTTGAGTTAAGGTCTAGGTAAAGTGAGCTGAATGTCTCAAAAATGTCTTAGTACATAACATGTAAGCATAGTTATCTGCCTTCTGGAGATGGAATATTGTTCAGTTTTACCAAAAAGTTTTATCATCTGTGCTTATATAAGCTTGTCTCTAGTAACTTTAGGGAGCTGTAGGACCTTCTCTATTGATACAGCTCAACAAGGAAAGCAGAAAAAAAAAATCATTTAATCTTGGGACAACCACTCTGATAGATGACTTAATTTGTTTTCAGATTTCTTTTCTTTTCTTGCAAATGCCAAAACAGTGTTTGTTGCTTGTGCCTCACTTCAGTAATATAAAAATACTCTGATTTTAAGTGGCAATGTGAAAACTTACAAAACATTTATATTGCTATGCTTTTATTTTTGTTGTATTTCCACTTTGTCTTATTTCCAAGAGTAATTTGCAGGAAAAAGAATCATGGAAAGAAAAGTATTTTGTAAATCTATTAATCTGTTATGATTCTAAAACAGGTGGGTGAAGTTTTCATGATAGCTAGCAAATCCTTCAGGACTCAGGTCACAGGAAATGGATAAGAATTAGACAGCTGTTGACAAAACAAGAGTATTCTTCAGTAATTTTTTTAGTGTATTTGCTATTGACAACTTTTTGCTGCAAAAAGTAGAGAAGGCGTCTGTATGAGAGAGACTGTGATTTATAATCGGATGTGTGACGAAAAACATGAAAGTTGAGGAAAGTTTGGGTAAATGTGCCTTAAGTGAGAGTTTATGGTTCCTAGTAACAAAACGAGAGAAGAATGTTGAAGTAAAAACAATGGATTTTGTGAAAGAAGGCTGCAGTAAATACAGAATTGGGAGATAAGATCTCTTCAGTCAAGCCTCAAGGGGAAAAGGAATTAAGGAGAAGTGATGCTTTGTCAGAGATAATACTAAAGCACAAACAATGCTAATGCAGAGATTTGGATTTTAATTAAACTGTAAATTCTTCATTGACCTTTGAGGCTTTCTCAGTTTGCCAAGGAACAGAATAAAAGACTTGTATGAGAAAGGGCCAAAGCTGGGGAAGGAACAAGAAATGGAGACACCAAGATTACCTGCACTTCATTTTTAAGCAAGAGTAGGCACATGCACACACATACAAAAATATTATGTTGCACAGTAATAGAAGAGCCAAAGACAATGTTTATCATTTAAAAGCCTTTCTTCCAATGGCAAGAAAGTGATACTGAGGTTCCAAGACTTTTAATCTATTTTTTGCAAGTGTTGGCTAAAAAGAGTTGGATGAATTCTGTCATCTGGTTTTATGTAAATTAGTTGTTTCTGAAAATTAAATAATAGTATGAAACATTAAAAAAAAGTCAAAAAGTCTCACCAATTTAAGTAATAGATAGGTTTTCATTTTAAAGTGTTAAATACATATATTTGGTTATTTAAAAATATTTAGATGTTCCCTAACTTCTAAGAAGAAAGATAACTGGTTTTGTAGATGAATGAATGCACCACCAGAACAGGGTTTCTGAGATCTTTTCTTTTGGAGTTTATTCTCTTGACAATCTGACTGGTAGTGCTTCAGCCCAATAAATACCTGTTTTGGCTAGAAATACCAGAAGTTGCTTTTTTAATGATGTGCTTTGTTCTTCAGACTTGTCTGCTATAAAACTAGAAACCAGCAAGTGTTTATGCCTATGTTATTGTGATAATGTATGTATTAGAGAATCAAGATTTTGAACAGAATGTACCATATGTAGGTAACAAGTAACAAAAGTATAATGCTTTATTTTAAGCAAATGTAACTATCTACTCTTGCAGGAAGAATTATTACTAGCATAAAGGCAACTACATATTTTAGGATGATTTTTTCTACCAGTGTAATTTAGCTGTGCTGGCATAGATAGCAGGTTATTCTACAAACTTCTTCAGGCAGCTGTCAAATCATTTTGGCTACCAAACAAATACGCTTTTATCTGTGTTATAAAATAGAAATTTTGCTACAACTGTGGTTGCTGAATGAAAGAGCCAGTAATGGTACCTATACTTCTAGATTCTGCTCTCTTCCATGCAGCTCTTGGCGAGGATAGTGGCTTGTATTGTAATAAAGACACTGGAGGGGGACATAAAATGCCAATTAGTGAATGCAGTAATACTTTTGAGTACTGAATGTGGATTTCACTGTGGTAGGTCCATGTGAGAATGCCATAATACAGTATAAAATGAGTGAAAGGTCACTGCCTACTTTTTCTCCCCTAACCATTATTTGAAGCATATTTCATATGCTCTTCTCATCCCTTGGCTCTGAAATAAATTTTCATTTTTTGTTGTTTTAGTTCATGTCATGACTGTTATGTCAGTTGCTTTAGCTGGTTCCCATCATTTGAATCAAAGGATCAAAGTACTTGCATCCTCTGGGACAAGTATAAATAAAAAAGAATTGAAATATTCTTAGAAAATACTCTTGTCATACTGGGAATCATTTGCTAACTTAGCTTTTCCAAGAGATGAAACTAAGTGAGAAAAAGCCAGTGCCAATTCCGCCTTTGGAGTAACTCTGAAATATTGCCGGTGATTTTTATGAATTATTCTTAGCAAAACAAAATTATTTCAGGAATAATACATGTATTATATATGTGACATATTACACACAGCCCAGCTCTTTCAGGAGATTACCCTATTAAGAATACAACTCACCAATATGTTTTAGGAAGCTCAACATTTTAAGTGTGATCTTTGTAAAATTCTTATGCCTTACAGCCGGGTGAGATGGATGTGCCTTAACTGGGTTGACAACAAGCTGTGATCACTGTAAAGTTAAAAAAAATCCTCTTGCAACTAGTAAAGAAGAGTGGCGTTTTCATTAAGTTTCACTTAATTCGAGTGATTTCTTGGAATTAATTTTAACCCAAAGTTTCTGGCTTGGATGATACAAATCTCAGCCTTCTCTACACTGATATTTCCTACTTTTCGTTCTGTTAAATGTTAAACTCTGTAACACCAATTAAAGCTACTGTAAATTAAGTATGAGTAAATGTTTAATCTTTCTGTGAACTTTGAATGATATACTCGTGGTTTCTCTCTTTCTTTGAATTAGATGGAGAGCAGAAGACTCAAGTGATGATTCATGGAATTGAGCCAATGCTGGAAACACCCATTCAGTGGCTAAGTGAACATATGAGCTATCCAGATAATTTTCTCCACATTAGTATCATTCCCCGACCTACTGATTGAAACTCAGCTATATTTGGATGAGGATCATTCTCAAGCTGGAATTCTAAGGGCACGTCAACTTCTCGCTTCTGTCAGTCTTGAGAGAGGCAGCCTGACCAGAAAAAAAGCAACCAACAAAAAGCCGAAACAAAACAAGAAGTCCTCACTGCTGTAAGCCAAACAGGAAGAGAGATCCTATCATCAGATAAGGGCAATTGGGCTGATCTTATTTTGCATCACTGCTGCGTTTGTTCACCGCTGTAATTAAATCAGTTGCGATATGAAAGAATTTACAGGACTTCTGCAAGTCTGCTGTTTTCTTGTAAAATATAATGAAGCTGAAACTGTCAGCCGAAGAGCAAATGGAAATATGCCACTTGATTGTATTTCTGATTAACAAATAAACAGGGCTGTTTCCTAAAGAGGTAGTGTTTCAGCTTTGAGGGTGGAAACATTGGTTTAATTTTCTAGAAAGTTAGACACTGAGAGATTTGGTTACCAATAGCTTTTTGTAAAAGATCAAATTACTGTAAATCCATCTTTCCTTAATGAGAAGTTCATGTTTACAGTATATGTATTGGTATGCAAATGATCTTTTAACTTCGATAACAAGCAGTGAGAGATTTTAAAGTAAGCCCGTGAGCATGTTTTGTCAGTTAAAAACATGCACAACTTAATAATTACAAATACTTTTGATTTGTATGCTGTCACTGAATACTCCAGTGTGTTTATTATTCAAACCAGTTTTCATAGACTAGCAACGATGTAGGATAATTTGTCTCAGGATTTGTCATGGCATTTCTTTGTGCTCATGTAATTTTTTTTTCTCTAAGAATATATTTTCTTAATTTACTTTTAAAAGTTGTTTTTTTTTAAAAAAAAAGCTACATGGATGTTGCAAACAGGATTGTATCCTGCTGTTTATTCCCATAGACTAGGAAACAGTTAAATCATAGAATGATGAACAGATTGCTTTTTAATGATTGTGAATTTTGGAAAGCTGAGGCTTTTCCAAGCTAATACTTTCTTACATCTGTGGTCCCTGAGCAATCAGTCCAAAATTTGGAAGCTTTTAATCTCATTGCACAGACTTTTTTCTTAGTGTAGCAGATGTATTTTTAGGTTATTGGATCATTTTGGTTTCTAAATGTTTGTTACCATTGCAGATGCTACTCGAACTCTACCATTTTTTTGTGTTACACTAAATTCATCAAACTCTGTGCTCTATCGCTTTGTCTGCAGTTTGTGGCTGTTTGTGGCACAAAACTATGTTTATAGTAGACATATTATCCAATATGTCAAATATTATCCAGTATAAAGAAAGCATGACATTTTTCTTTCAAAAATAGTGGCTGTTGAAGCTCCTACTCACAGTCTTGGCTTGTAAACGTCCCGGTAATTCCCAGTGCTGTTCCCATTCGTTTCCATGCTCCCTTTATGGTAGGATACTTACCTGTATCTGAAAAAGAAGAAAATGAAAATCAATCAAATGAACAAAAACCTCTTTCTGAAGCAAGAGGGGAAGGATCTCCATGGGTGAGGATAGGGTTGAGGCTAAGAAGAGCCCTGAGGGCAGAAAAAGTCGCTAGACAGATTAGATACTGTTTTAAATGTTAATGAGGAAATAGCATTAAGGAAATGGAAGGGTAAAAGTACTAATGAAACAAACCTATGCTGTATTCTGCAGGACATGAAGAATTTTTAAAACAAAACAAACCATGCTGGTCTGTGTTTATGCAGAATTGAAATATAATATTCTTATGGTGGGATGATTTGGTTGAGTTATTCTAATTTCCAGTTCTGTTTGGAATTTTTGTTACAGTGTTGGATTGGCATTTATAAACTTTCTTAGGCACACATATCTAAATATTTTAGAGAATTTCAAAGTCCTGCCATTGGATAAAGCAAATATTTTGTAGAGTCTTCATATTTAAAAAAAAAAAAAAACTTTTGTAGGGATAATTTTTCCATTAATCAGGATAAGAGGCAATACATTTCAAAAACTGTAGAGATTGTGTTTCCTTTGTTTTAAGGTAATCTGGAGTGAGTCACTGGCTATTTTAATATATTCTACACCAGCATTTTAAGTATACAGCTCTTCTCATGGCCCATATTCGCCGGTAAATCCAACTTTAAGGCCTAGCATGGAACAAAGAAATAGCTTGGCTTTAAAACATACTCTTTCCTCTTACTTTAACTATTTAAACTTTATTAAAAAATAAAACAAAGTTTGAGTCTGTCTTTATTTCCAGCTAAGTGAGGATTTTTGTCATGGAATGACAAGAGTATTTAACTACTACTTAATAAGTAGGAACTTCTTAGAAGAGGTTCTTAGAATATCATCACACATAGAATGGGTTCTGAATTAAAGCAGGTAGGTATCTATTCTGTGTTAAAATATCTGTTTTTGAGATAGGCATAGTGACATTTCAAAATGTCACACTAAACCTGAGTAATATCTCTTGAGAGAGTGGTAAAAAGACATTCAGAACTAGATTTCGGATTTCTGTACTTTCAAGTTACACTACCAAATCAGCTTGTGGAAGATGACTTTAAAATGAGAAAGATGTTTTTTCTCCTTCCCTCGCCTTTCATGTCCCTACGCTTCAAGTAATTAAGTCCTTTTAAGTGTGAAATGGAACACCAGTTTCCCTGAACAACAGGTTGAAGAGCACAAAGGAATACAAACCAGCTATGCAAACAGCTATGTGAAGAGTTTGGTGTACATCAGGTTTTTATATGTATAAAATAACTAGCATTATATGGAGTTTAAAGGTGTGGCTTCAGTAGTATTTATATGTATAAAAAACACTTAGGGTAGAAAGAGAGGCAGTCAAACACCATGTTAAGGTTGGAGGCTTTTGACTGCAATTGAAACTGCCAAAATGTGTTCGATTTTAAAATAGCACTTTCCACTGAAGATGTTTAAAGCCTTAATCCTTGCATCATTTCACCACTCTAGGTCAACAATAGAATGAATATGTTGTGGAAACAAATCTGTGATCTAGCTACTAATACTCACTATACCCTGAACTCTCACCAGAACTGTGAGTATAACATGGTGGAAAGGGTAAAGCCAATTTGCAATGTAGTTTGTTTGCCTCTGTTGGAATTTGGAGAATCTCTTGCTAGACTTCTGTCAAGTGTGTTTGCAAGTTCACAAGCACTTCTTAGAAACCTCTAGAAGCTTGGTTCTTTTTCAGAGAAAATCAGGCTGTAGTGGGGGAAAAGACAATCAATAGCACTGTTCACTAAACCTGTCTCTTCAGTGGCTGCCTTACAGTGAGAGACACGTGGAGAAAGTGCACGGGTGAGAGCTGGTGATGCCTTATTTTGTACAGATATGTATATAATTTCTCCTTGTGTGTATGGTCACTTAGTGTCCCAGATGACATAAAAAACCAGACAACTTGTTATTCTTTCAGCTAGACTGAGGCACTCAAGTATTTTTATTACTACAAAATTAAAGATCAGAATGGAAACTGTCTGGCTGAAACTTGCACCTTACATGCTTTTCTGGCTATAATTAAAATAATCTGCACTTCAGAGGTTTGATTTTCATCAGTCATATGTACACACGCCCTCACTGGATTTTTTCCACAGCTCAAAAATATTAGCAAAATAGGCTGGTTTTCTTTCATTTTAAGGTTTATCTGAGTCTGTACAAGGCAAACAGGAGGAAGAGAGCAGGCCATGGGGGTGAGTGAGCCTAAAGCCCTGAAATCCTGGCATGACACAGGAAGTCATACGGCTTCTTCACCATTTCCACAGGGACTATTTTATCCTATGAATCCTGGCCGTTGCAGATTCCTCTTTAATTTGCAGCTTCTCTTGATTTAGCTGATCCTTGACCTCAGCTCAGTAGTGATGAGGCTGTGCCTGCCCCTGGCTCTGCAGCTCCCGTCTCTCCCTTGCGGGATTACCGTCGGTGCCTTGTGTGTGACTAAAATGCCCATCTCTGGAGCCCTCCCTGACTCTTCTTGCACAGCTCCTCCTTCTCCATCAGAGGATGAGTTCATTTCTGCTGGCTCTTACCACGAACTGGGTGGCCCTGTAGGAAAGCAGCGAGAGAAGGGTGCAGAGGAGGAGAGAGGGAAGTGAGAGGAATTAAAAAACAGTGAAGGTGGGGCTTGAGAGAAAATACTTTGTGGGGAGTGAAATGACAGAGCTGGATTCTTGATCTCACCCAGGTTTCTCATTCACTCATCGCCTTACAGCTCCCACCACGTGTTTTCCTTTCCATCCTTTCCATGAATACAGTGCAATGGCTTTCACCTGCAGGGTAAAGTGTCTGGCACCTCTGGTGTCACCTGGAGTGAGCAGCATAGAAGTGAGTGTGTATTTAACTTTGATGGTTTAGCACATTGCTAAAGGAGGCCTTTATTTACAAGAATTGTTTCAAAGCTTCCTCCTCTGCAGCAGATCCTCAGCCCAGGCTTCCTTCATGTGAGGAGTCAGAATGGGGAGGTCCTGCTGCACAAAACATCCTGCACAGGCACCATGGGTCACTGTTCCAATACGCTGTATCTTGGAAAACTGAGTCATGGCTGGCTGGCTGCTGGCTGGCTGACTAGAGGACCTTTCTTTCATGAAAATTACTGTCTCATGACTCTGAAGTTCTATTTTATGCTGTTCTGAATGTTTCATATAAAACAGCAGAATACATTTTCAATGTGGGTAATAAATACCAAACCCAGTTTTGGTCACAAGCCTTTTCTGTTTCATTTTCCAGTCAGAATAAAATTCCGTTATATGGGGTTTAGTTGTAGAACGAGACATCAGTATTTGTAATGAGTTTGTATAGGCAGTAGAAAAGAGGATGTGCTCATTGTAATCATCAGCATTTCTTCACTGTACGTCTCAACACCTTTCAGTATGAAGACACAGGAGGACTTCTGCTGAGGCATGGTTTTGCTGAACCACCCAGGCAGCTTCTCTACCACTTTGGGAGGTCTGCTCCCCTATGGAAACTCTTGGGTTTTGGTTTATTGTACAAATTTATACTTGATGGCTGCTGAGAAAATGACTGGAAGAATAGCCATAATGGCAATGAAAAAAAAAAAAACAACAAAAAAAGCAAAGCTTAATTTATTGCTCAAATGGAATGTCCTTCAGTAAGAAATCATAATGTCAGTTTTCAGTGAAATTAGTGATGTCCTACTTCTGGTTGTGCATTCAGTTATTTCAGTGGTAAGAGAGAACAATCCCAATAGGTCAGCTTACAATTGCCTTGAAATATATATAATAGTGTGTTTTTAATTAATACGCCAATAAGAGGAACTACTTGGTTTTTATTCTTTCTCTCACTGAGACTTGAATGCATTCAAGGGTTCTGCTGCAATTGGCTTCCTGAGGGAGGTGCAGCAGGAATTGTGTGCCTTCTGGCCTCCATAGATCACACTGGGATCAGTGTCTTTTGGGGGTACAGGGGAAAATAATTCTTTGCAGCTTATCTACTTCCACTCTTCCCTCCCTCCTTCCCCAAACTAGATGCCACAATTTTCCATCATGCAACCCTTCTTTTTGTTGTTGTTGTTGTTGTTGCATGCTTTGGACAACAAACCAGATGAACTATAGCTATTGAGCATAAAGATTAATTCTTCAGCTGTCGTTTTGGGGGCTCTGAAATTTGTATCTTTGAAGTTTCTGAGCCACACCTCTAACAGAGACTTGTTCAGGGGTAGCCACACAAGCTTCCAACAAGATAACACAAGGTGTAAATCAAATTACCTTTAAAAATTGGCACTCATGTAAATGGAAGTATCCCCAGCCTTCATTCAGGCTGTTTTTGCTGTTTCTGTGTAACCAGCTTTCTGGAAACTTTCAAAAAGCAAACCTCACCGAGATCGTGTGCAGGGAATGGACGATGCCTGTTGCACAACGCCCTTGCCCGCGCCCAGCTCAGCCCTTGCTTGTGTCACTGCAGGCAATTAACAGTGCTCAAAACCACAGCAGCTCCTATTCCAAAATGCCATTTGATGGTATCGGGACACTTGAGCATTCAGGAAAAAAACCTGTTTACATTTTAAAGGGAGTTTATTCTTCAGCATTAGAAAATGCTGAAGTAATAAAAGGCATCGAGTGTGTAGCATCAACAAGAAGATCTTTGCTGCAAGTTATGATCTGGATGGGATAAAAATGCTTCTTTAGTGTAATACATGCTTGAAATGAACTATAATATATTTATGTGTTCTGCTTTGATCCTAATGTGCAGTGGGGCGCTGTGCTGAAATGAATGTGGTTACCATCAATAAAGGAGAAGATCCTTAACACCTTAATGTATGGGCATGTGCCGCAGTTGCCACATCATAAACAAGGGCGTAGGATTTTCAGAGCTATCCCAAGATAGGGAACTTTTAACCTCCTCTTGTCCCAGGGTAAACAGGTTGCTAATGTCTCTGAGAGCAACGGAGTGCTTTCTCTGGCACTGACCAGGGAGGGATGAATGACTACTGTGGACTTCCCAGATATGCCATAGGCACCTGTGTGCATCTTGACCCAATGAAACTGAGTGGTCATCTTTACCTGCAGCATTTGTGTTCAGTGATTTTGTTATTTGTGTCAAAGGGATTCAGAGATTTGAAGTAACCTTAGGCCTGGGATAATTTTGTTGACTAGCCTTGATGCTAATTATTTGAAACAAATCAGCCACTAAAATTTTTATGAAGTTTCACTGTGGAGTTAGATAAGATTAAGTATAAATGGTATGGCTGGAAACTTCTTGAGAAATATTTATTTTGCAGTGTCACATAGGATCACAGGAAAAAGAGAATACTCCTGCCTTTGCTGCCTCTGCTGAGTGTTTTTGTGGGTCACTGTTTGCCTGGAGTGGTGAAGTATCCCTCTGCCATTCAGATCATGTAGTAAGAGTGTTGTTCTGGTGGAAAAATCTCCTTGCCCAAAGTAAGGGCTGACCTAAACCTGAGTCTAGTTCTTCTGAATTCTGACAATAATAATCTCACTGAGCACAAGCTGCGTTGCTGCTGCTCAGCAAGTCTGTAGTTTTTTTCTGGATTTATAATAATTTCTGGATAGAGATAAAGCCTGCCATTTATTCTGAAAAATTCCTATCTTAACAATTGAAGAACACCTTAAAAGTTTTTCAAACTAGAGGGAGAAGCTAGAGCTAGGATGAGCTAGCAGCAACCTCCCATGATGGACCAGAAAAAGAGAAAACTCAAATCCTGCACTTTTCATCACAAGCTTCTTGATGCAGCATAAGAGAAAGGCTTCTCAATAAATTGTCTGGGGTTCACATAGGGAAGAGAACTGGGGGTCTTACTGATGTCAGTACTTTTGACCTTGCAAGCAGAGCTTATCAGCCTCTGCTGTGAATCTGCTCTCCTTCCTCTGCATGATGTGGAAATTCAGCTTCCAGGAGAACTGCCATTTCAGTCGTACTGCAGGAATGAATTGGTAGAAGCTTGAGAATAAAAGACAATGTCTAGAAAGTTACTTACTACAGAAGAGCCTTCTCAGAGCCATGTTTAATCCTGCTGGGGATCAGGTGCTGGCCAGAACTGGGGTTGTGTTGAACAAGTCTGCCAGTAATACTTGTGTGATGGCTTGGGCCTCAGAAGGGACAGATGCTGTCCTGCTTTGCAGTGCAGACTTTCAGGAGTGTGTGACAGTGAATTTGCAAGATGGCAGGGTTTGGTAAAGGATGCACAAGCCCGTATGGTTTGGGTACGGAATGACTCTTTCATGGCCAGGAACACCATTAACATCAGGAGCATTGTTTCATGTATCTCAGCTGATGTTCCTCTGAAACTGCTTGGTGGGTCATTTTAATGGATGCTTGTCATGGTTTAGGAATCATATTCCACAATTTAGTGTTCCCACTGAAACCACTCCAAACCATTCTCTGCCCGCTCACTTCCCCTGCAATGGGATGAAGAGGAGAATGGGAGGCACAAAAGGTAAAGATCACGGGCTGAGGTGAGAACAGCTCCCTGGAAAGAGCAGTGAGATGAGAAAACAAACAGTAAGAGCAGCAATATTAACGGCAGAGGGTACAAGGGACGGGCGAGTGATTCACGCACAGAACCCCCCTGACAACACCCAGCTGCTCCCTCCACCACAGTGCGCTGATCCGGGCGGGAGCCCTTCCCCTGTCCGCGGAAAATGACGGGAGGGGGTACAGAATGACCCCCTTCTGGGCAGGCAGACGTTAACCCTGTCCTGGCCGGAGCCCGGCCGGTGAGGAATGGCAGTCACTGCGCGGGCAGGTACAGCAGCCGCTCGCCTTATTTGCTTACAAACGCCCCAGGCAATCCCGTGTGACACCTTCCTGCAAATGAGGCAAATCCCGCTTGGCGCTCGAGCCCCCGAGGAAGAAAACTTTTATATCGTAACATTAAAGGCAGGCACTTTGTTTTAATCACTTGCCAAAACAGCTGAAAACAATTATTAATTAATAGGAAACATTAACTTTTAACTTTGCAAGCTCTCCAAAGAAGTGTCTGTGACAACTTGCATCTGGATTTATGGATAATTTGGATACAGTGAAAATGGGCATCGTACTGCAAAGGTCGACTGCTTTAAATTCATTTTAAGTGTACACATAGTGCTCTTAAAATTAATATGTTTATAAACCTAAATTGGTTCAGTTGGATGCCTTTTGTTCTCTTTGTGGCTTCATTTGAAGCAACAACAAAAAGCTGTGCTTGTTTGTGTGTTTAACCAAAATGTTAAATGCAATTAATCCACCAAAAGCATACAAATATTTTTTGAATAATAGAGGCGCCCCTTTCACAGTGTCTTTGGTATTTAGCACTATGGTTTGGCGAGTAGAAGGCAACTTTTTCACATCTCATAAATAAAATTTAAAAAATCTTTTGCTTGGCTTGTTTAATTTGAACCAACACAGTGCAGCACTCTCAGTTTTTCTTGTCTGCTTTGATAAGGCTGAGGTTAGTAAGTATGGTTAGGGGGAGGTGGCATTCCTTGTTTCTTATATTCTGGATCCTACTTTCCCTTCTGAAAAATACTGTGTCTGACGAATACAGCTCCCAGGAAACGGGAAAGAGGGGATAAATATTGCAGTCTGAGACAGAGGTCCTGTTTGATCTGACTAGGGGCGTGACTATTTGGGGATTCATCATGCAGATCTATGGCTTTTGCCTCTTGTCCAAAAGCAGAAAAAATTCCTTGGACTGGCTGAAACACAACATTCAAAATATTTCAGCAAGATCGAACTACAAGAGTGAGTCTGTTATCTTAACTGAGGATCTTGAGACATCCCAATTATTTTAGCAATGGGAGAGTGGCTCCTCAGCCTGCTTGTTTCTAGCCAGTCTACTTCCCAGTTATTGAGCAATTCATGGAGAATCATAGACAACTTTAGGAACTGCAGATTCTTCATCAATTAAAATGTAATTTCTAGCAAATATGAGAACTTTGCTTTATACATTTGCTCCTAAGACTCTTCTCTTATAAAAGGTGTGTTTTCATGTTTTATTTGAAATTCTGCCAGTCCTTCTAAATCAGCAACTTGCTCTTTGCCAGGTACCTCGATCTGAGCTCATCTTCTGTGCATGGGACTGAGTCTTAATGCTGAGGGTTGTCTGGTCACACCTTGCAGCTTGGGTGACCGACAGTTTGGGTAAATCCAGAGTCCATATCTGGATGTAGAGAGCCAGGTACTGGACTTCACCCATTTCGTTTGAAGGCCATCTGTTCCCCTCTTTAACATGCTTTGTTAGTGTAAAATGACTGGGAATCATCATAGTTATCCTTCTTCTGATCAAGGCACAGCACACCTGGCCACTCACCAGCCTGTGGATGGCAGGGGGCCTATGCAGTCCTATATTTATGGCTAAGAAAAAAATTGTTATGCAGTTCAAAGGTTAAGTTGTGCCTTCAGATAACAACACTTTGCTTTTCCTGGAATGTTTTGCACAAGTCTCATAAAGAAATAGAACTTGTCCTTGTTTTATCAAATCTTTATCAGGCTTTAATGGCTACTGAAATGATACAGCTCATTTCCCTTTCCCTTCTCCTCCCCACCCAGCAAAGTGCTCCTGTTAGAAAGGGGGGTTGCAGTGGTGCAGACACATGGATGCAGCAGCTTGAGTCAGATGTACAGGAATGAAAGGCAGTGCTGCTGCACTGACCAAGTGACATCTCTGCTCTGGTTGATAGTGGACAATAATCTCTAAAATAGTGATCTTATAAATACCTGAGGATTTTATGGACTGAACTATGGCAACTGCTCTGCTTCAGTTTATGTCTGCACCTGCTGAAGTCTTACACCTTTATCCTGAAATTACTTTTTATTACAAACAGTGGCTGTTGGCACAAAGTACTTCATAATCTCAAAGCAGTTATCTTTCTGTAAATAGATTTATTGGGTCATTACCAGCTTTGTCTCAAAAGTCTAATAGTCTAATAGTTCTCAAAGGCAGACTGAAAGGAAAAAAGTGATTTCTGCAGTGGCTTGGGCATTTTCTGTACTTCTGTTCTCTACCAGCTGTTGCTTGATACACTGCTCTGTCTGGAGACTTGTACTGAACATTCACCCTACCAAGCATAGCCTGACAGTGAACTGCACTTGTGGCACCTCCAAAGCATTGTGGCCAATCACAAATGGAAGCAGCAGGTTGCTTCTGGTTACTCACTGGTGTATTAGATTTCTAGTAGCAGTACCATTTTCGGGTTTGTAGGTTGTATGTGGCAGATGGAAATAATTACTTTCAGCGTGCTCTGGGGTATTGCTAACTGAGCAAGAAAGACAGCGTGGCTTCCCTCTCCCACCACCCAGGGTCTAGGATATGCCTAGTTGGAGTGCTGCAAAGATCTGTATTGATTCCTGAGTTTCATTTTGGTGTTTTTCATTATTTCCACAGAAGCAGTTGAGGGATAAATGCAAATTCCAAGTATCAGCTTTCAGGGAAGGTGTGAGTCTGATCTGTGATGGCCCTTATTGAGAATGAATTCAGAGCAGTCTTCCTCTTAATGCTTGATTTTTGCATGGGCTGTGGTGATTTGTTGAGACCTGTGAGATTCCTTTATGCCAGTATTGGTTTGTGCCTTTTAAGCAATGTCCTTTCCAAAGCCCTCAGTGCTGAATCTTGGGCACAACCCCCATGTGGCAAAACTTCCCCCAGCTCTTGAGTTTCGTAAACACAGCCTGGGATTGCAGCATCCTCTAATGCTTCTGCATGTAAGAAATTGTTTGGATTTGGTCTGTTCCTCTCCAGCTCTTTGGATCTGCCACCTCTGTAAAAATAATGGGATGTTAAAATTTTAAAACTAAAAAATAAACCATGATTTGATATGTCAGCTTCACAGGACAGCTGCTGATGACAGTACACCTCTCGATGCTGTCCTGGTTTTGACTGCTGTTTCCTGTCACTGTGGTAGAATGGAACTTGTGTTATCCTCAGCGTTATCCAGCAGGTTTCCATGTACAGAAATCCAACATTAAACAAGTGACCTGGTAATCTTCTGCAGTTATCCAGCAGGTAAAATGCATTGTGCTGCCACAGAGCACTCCTCAGAGTGCTCTTTGAATGGGCAAGCTGTTTTTTTTCACTTGGCCATCTTGCTTAAGATACAAAAGTACTCCCCAGGCCTCTTTCATGGTTTTCATCTGTATCTGTGGAGCATTTTGCAAATGAAAGTTGGGAGGTTTGCCATTCTTGTAAACAGTATTGCAAACCCCAGTTCCAGAACAGGGAACTGCCTCCCTGTCCACACAGACAAAATTCAACAGATGCTGAATTTTGCAATTTTTTTGATGTCTTACAGGATAAAAGCCATGTATGAACATTGAGGAAAGGCCTTTTTCCAACCAAAACTCTCAAGCAATCTTACAAGTGAAGCAAAGCTGCTTCCTCTGTCCTGAAAAGAACACCAGGGAGAGGCAGGGACGTGCAGCAATGAATGAGAAGGTTTGGTCTTAACTGGTCTTTTTTCTCACATAAGATCAGCAGAATGCTATTTGTAGCAGTCTGTTGTTGAAGTGCCAATATTTGTTTTATTTTTAGAACAAAGAAATGTTGATTTGATGAAAATCAACCGAAAAGAGTGTAGGAAGCTGCTGATGTGATAAATTTTCACATCATGCCAAGACAACGTTTTTTATCAAGTTTTTTTCTTTAAGGTGTCACTTTGCAAGGCTGCATGCTGATGATGTTTTGCTGCCACAGCTGGAGGAAATGAGACTGATGAAAATATTCTGTGTGGAAACCTGTAGAAGTTGACTTCAAAGACAGAAATGTCCATGAAGCACGAACGTAGCAGAGAGGTTCTGCAGGGATGTTTCAGCTACCATGAGTATGGACTGTTGTGAGCATCTCACCTCTCAGATTTGCATAGATGGAGATGCATTGATTCAAAACAGAAGGATTTTGATGAGCAGATATTAGATTCAGTCAGAGCTGAGTAAAGAGGAAAAAAAGGTAGGTCATATTCAAAACAGTGGAAACTCACCAGCTTAATTATACACTACGAATGGTCCTACTCTTCAGTCAGTGAAGATGGAAAAGTCCTTTGTTAAATGTTATTGGTACATGTGAAACTGCAGTCTTCAAGCCTGTGCCAGCTGCTTCTGAAATCACAACAGCAGATACTGCAAGCTGCATGGCAATGTCTTTTCCTGAAATCATGTGGTTTAGCCTACAAGTGAAATTTAATTGGGTCAAACAACAATGCTTGGATTTGATCAATGAGTTGGTATATGGTTTGTCAGCTTCTGCTGCTGTTCTGCCTTGTCAGTTGAGAAATACTAAAAACTTTGGGCAAGATGAGTTAGTGAAAGTAATGCAACAGCTTTGATAATGTAACTTTCATGTTGGCTAAAGGATGGCTCAACACCAATTACACATGATAAGTAATAAAAGTAAGCTAAAATTATAGCCTGACAGTGCTTAGGAGGGGACTTGGAGGATGTGTGTAATACATTTGCTTCCTTCCAAAACTTGTTGGACTAGCAGCCTGACTGCAGGAAAATCACTGTAATTTAGCTTTTGCTGGCAGTATCAGCAGTGGAATCTAGGGCATAAATATATTGCTTTGTGCATATCTTAGCCCAGATCTAACACGGGAGCAAGTGAATATGGGAAAGCTTGCACTGTTGTTGCTTCTCCTTTTTCTAAACAGGAACAGGGACAGCTCAGGCTTTGCTGTGCTGCAGAATAGACATGCACTTAAAAACATTACCCTTTTTTCATCCCAAATATCTTCTTGACGGGAGATATGAGCCCAGGTTTTACCCAGTCCAAAAGAGAGACCCTCAGGCAGACAGCAGGGCTGCTCTCAAGCAGCCACAGAGGAGGCAGATGGGGAAACTCATTGTTCAGGTCTTCAGGCTTGGCACAGGAAGGCAGCTCCCATTGCACCTGGCTCTGTCTGGGATGAAAGCAGTGATCACAGAAAACCTGGACTGTCCACATGCCTCATGTGTGGCAGAAACATTTGTATTTCCCTCAGCCTGGTCCCTGGGAAGCATCTGACACAGCTCATGAGCGTTGATTTCTTACAGTAGGCAGAGGCTACAAACAAGAAGAACTGTGGGTCTTGGTTTTAAATTTTGAAAGAGTAGAGTAGCCAAGCTTTATACTTGCATTGGATGCATTCAGTTCCAGGTCCTGTGAGCTAAGGAAGCACTTGTGACATGTTTTGCCAAACGAATTAGCAGAAGCAGACTCAGCCAGCCCTGAGTGTGTCACTGGCCACTTCAGTGGCACTTTTTGCCACACTTGTAAGAAGCCTGGGAATTGCTGCAATCTGGAGAGATAAACTTTGGAGCTTGTGCCAGCATGCACCTGTTAACAGGGCTTTGTTGAAGTCTCTAACCTCCAAACATAGATAAGCTGCTCTTGCAGGTTAGGAGATTTGAAGCTGCTGGGCTGAAATCCAGCAGGTTACAACTCAAGCTCTTTACCTTTCCGCTGGTTAAGAGGTGCTTGAACTATTTGGCAGGGAGCCAATGAGGTCTGCTGGGTCTGCCATGGGGCAAGGAGTTACATTAAAAGACCCAGTTTCTAATTAATCCAGGCCTTTGTAACTCTCTAAGTAGCTTGCCCAAAGTCACGTGGGTGCAGGGTCACCCTTGTCTTCCGAGTGTGAGACAGGGCAGATGAGGCCTCTGGTTCTGCTGAGCACTGAACTTCAGCACAGATCATTAACATTTTGTCTTTATCGGGAGAAAAGTTCAAGCAAATTATCCCTGTGATTATATCTTGAGGGGCAGAAGGCAGAGCAGAGCTAACTGACTGATGCTTCTCTCTTGGGCTGGAGTTCAGCATTGCCCCATGCTCTCTGCTAAGGCTGTTTTTTGAATAAAATAGAACTTTGCATAGGACTGTTCTTGATGTGGCTTCTGCTTAGAGGAGATGAGAACGAGGGAGAATTCATAACCAAAAATCAGCTTAATAATTGTTTTCCTCTTTCTGCATTTCTGATGGTAGGTACTGGATGTGTGGAAATTGCTTTGCTGCACCAGCCTGGAAGTGTTACTGTAGCTTTGACCAAGGCTGCAGGAGGTGGTCCTTGCTGCCAGATGTGCCTTGGCTTTACTAACCTGGGTGATTATTCTCGATACGCTCTTGGTTCGTGGCGAGTCTCTCTCAGAGGTAATCGGCACTCTCCGGCACTGAAGTACATCACCAGTGAAAATGTGATGATGTGGTCGCTCTGTGACAGAGGTTTTTGGTGTTGCAGGGACATGGTGAACACCCTATTTCAGTAACTGGGATGAGATTTGCTAGGAAAAGGCCTGATTGACATGATACTTCTATGGTCAATTGATCAAAGCTGCGGGGAGCAGCACAGCGCTGGCAGTGCCGACCCCTCTGCTGCTGGTTGTGACTGAAATGGTGATTATCTGCAATAAATGGCAAACCAGTGCAAACCCTGGATATGCTTCCCTGTTGCTTTAACAATTTACCCTCACGGGGGCTTTCAGATCCCTCAAATTTTACTTGCTCAAAGAAAATTCATTTAAAAACCCAGGCTGATAACAAGACTCAATCAGGAAGTTAATTCTTTTCATTAATATAGTCTCTGTAAATACAGTGTGTTTGTTAATATGGTATAAATGGAGCTGAAACAAAATATCTAAGAAATGGAACTCGTGCCTGAGTCCTGTGTGGTGTATATTTAATGAATTTTCACTTAATTATCCATTAATATGTATTAATAAAATAAACATGGCAATTGAACAGCACAGTACTAAAATACTGTTCTGAAAGAAAACCACATTGAGTAAACTAAAACAACTGCATTTCTTACTAATCTACACAATGCATTTCATTTAAAAGGAGAATTTATAGTATTTGAAATATCCTACCACATACTGAAACTTTTAGTGTAAACTGCCACTTTCTGACTATCACATATTGAAATACTTGTGGCGCGTAGTGAAATTTATGTTACATTGTGTAAAATATATAGTGAAACCGAACTGATGTATAATGAGACACACATGTGCCTGCAATGACTTATCAGTTCCATTATTTTCTAACTAACATTATTTTCATGATCAAGTTTTTCTGGGTCAGAGGAATAAAATGGTGAAGACCAGGACTGATACTACAATGGAGAGTGTAGACCCAAACTTGTACAAAAACTTAATCAAGCTGAGTTATCCTTTGTCCTTTCCCGAGATAAATTCTGAATGTGAAGTCTGCTAATGGTTACAACATGCCTCTCTTTCTCTGCCAAAGCTTCATTACGAACATCAACATCACCCCAGCAAGGGAAATACCACCAGCCACAAGTAGAGAGGCTGGGTGCCCAATTCTCAGCAGTTTTTACCAGAACAGGGCTGCTGCACAAGAGACCCTGGTGAGGTATGTGGGGCCTTGTGGGAGCACCCCAGCACAGGCTGGGTCATTCAGACACATTCAGGTTTTGTGGGAGGGGGTTAGTACAGGATGGGGAGACATCCCACACCTGACCTCCTTCATCCATCAATGCCCAAGACCTCCTGTGAAGGCTCAGAGCAGATGGGCAGCATCGCTGTGACCTGCAAAACATCTCTCCATGCTTCTTAGATTTGTTTTTCCTTTCTTAAGTTAGGTCCTGACTACACAGCCAAGCATCCCTGCTGGGCAGGGCAGGCTGGCTGCTGGGTGTGCCCTGCTGCCGGCAGAGGGCTGTGGCAGCCGGTCCAGCAGCTGCTGGCCTCCTGCTGACCTGGGTGCTCCTCTGCAGCGCTGTTGTTTGCAATTCGCAGTTGCTCTCCAGCTTCAGCAGTGGCTTGGGCTGAGGATGGTGGCTGCTGGGCTGGCTGGCTTGGGATGTGGTTTTGTCCTGGCTGACTGCGATCTTTGCAGGTCCCAGCTGGTGCAGGGCTGCAGGATCTCTCCAGCCCTGCCCAGAACTTGCTGCTTGGACCACAAACAGACTGCTGTTTCTGAGGACTTGCCAAAAAAGAAACTGAGGTCCTAATGCTCCTCAGTCAAAAGAGCAGGAAATAAACCACAGGTCTCACACCTCCTTGACAGTCCTATTCCAAGCTACATCGGAGGGTTTTCTTTTATGGGTTATCTTTTACCTGGTTTTGCAACCGTGCCAGGATGACCAAAGCATTTAACACTTGGAAAGCCATAACCACCATGAAGTTCCCTCTTTCTGATCTGCCTCAATAACACCCATGTCAATGTGTGTTTATCCCATCCTTGCATTGGACTGTTGGCCTTTTGCTAAACCAAAACAAGCTAGGCCATACTGAAATTGAAAAGACCTTCCTACTTCACAGCTGTTGTGCAATTGATGCTCATCAAGGATGGTTAAAGGCACAAGACAAAACACACCCTGCATTTGAGGGTAAGGTGTATTAACCTTTCCACTTGGAATGCCTAATTGCTCAAATATTGCCAACATTGTTCAAACTGTCAGATATGTTAGGGAACAGGCAGAACTGGAGAGACAACTCTATATGAGGGGTATGACAAATTTATTGGGTAAATTGTATGGGAGTGCTTAACCCTTCTCTCTGTTCTGTTTTTTGTAAGGACAACTGCCAAGTAGAGTTGGTCATGACTAATTCATGTGAGGAAACAGCACAGAGAAGTTAAACAGCAACAACCAGTTTAATTTCACTTGTTACCAATAAGGCCTAACTTAAGTTTCAAAAGGAGATGAAAGGCAAATTTGCCATTTGCTCTCTATGTTTTAAAAGCTGCAAGAGAGCTTGAAGAGTGACATGCTCTGTATTACTAATACTACCTCTGTCCTTAGAGCAGGGGGAGGAGACAAGCACAATTTAATTTCTGTGTATACTAGGACAAAAGTTCTCCAAAGCATAGAATTTGTGTTTGGTTCTACCCCATTCCTAGCTTTTAAAAATCGCTCCAGAAGTACATCAGTTATCCCTGAAGCAGGGCAGAGAACACATGTGTATCAATGCCAAAACTGACTGAGATGATACGGGAACATTTTCACGAGGGAGAAGAAGGAAATGTCTCCTAAGTATCTGAGCATCAACTCTAGCAAACAATGCATCAAGTAGGAATATTTCGCAGGTGGTACAACCAATCACCAGCTACCTCCTTTTTGGCTTCTTATCTCCCCTGAATCAAAGGGTACAACAATGGTGACAGTGAGTGGATGAGGTACTATGTATTTAGACAACATTGTAGAAGATGATTTGTCAACAGGGAGACAGAAACCTTTCATAAACGCTTGGAGGAAAATTCATAGGGTAATCCCAGGATAATAGATTTTTAATCCTTGGTTGTTTCCTTGTATGATACAAACTAATGAGTGTCACCCACTCCTTTGAACCTTTCTGTAACTTCCTTGAGATAGACCATTTCCTTTTGAAACATGTTCAGTCCAAACTGAAACATTTGCCAATTCCTTCATCCCTGTGGCTAGATTGTTATTTTGCTAAACCAGAATAGAGCAAAACAAGAATCTTTTCAAAGGCAGTATATGGAATCCTTATCCCTTTGACCTAACTATGGGAAGGCAATCACATGGCTGAACTTCGTAGAATCAGGTTGAAATACAATTCTCTTCGTTTAAAAGGCTTCTGAAGAAACCAGTCTTGATTTAAATGTCCACTACCTGGGGTGTAGTTGAGGACCATCCGAAATGAGGTTGCAAATGGGCAGATCTGCCCTCTGCTGAGCTGGGTAAATCTCTGTGGAGAGGCTGAAGGCAAATGGCTCTTGCATGCATTAGCAGCTTAGCAATTTTCTCAACATCCCCAAAAAAGCTGGGAGTGATCACTTGCCAGTAAAAGGGACACTTTGCTAGCACGGGCCCAGTTGTTTTCTTTTCTGGCTGTGGGTATCCAGTCATGGAGATGTCAGTGTCCTCACAAGAGCACCAGCTCCATATCACTGGATTTTCAGCTCCAGGGAAAAGTATTAGCAAAGTAAGATGTGTCAAAATAAGGAAAACTCTAAAAAAGGAGTAATTTGGTAATATCAGCCCAGCAAAATACTGTTTTGGCAGGGTGGCAATGGCCTTCCAAGGAGCCAGAAAGCATTGTGGATGTTACAGTTTGTCAAGTCATGGGTGAAATTTCATGCCTCAGAGTAGTCAGAGATGAGAAACTCTGGACCTTTCAACGTGAGAGAGTTGAATCTATCAAAATGGTTTCACTTTGCATCTACAGACTGTGAAAAGATGTTCTTCCTTTTTTTTTCTTTTTCTCTCTCTTAGTATCTTATCTCACCCTTGCCCTTAGTTGTGTGGGTCCCCTCACTTATTAGGCACCATGTTTTCCAAAGAAAGGTGGTGTTTCACTGCTTCACTTCACCAGAATTCTCCTTCTGTGAAGACTGAAGAAGCAGTGTGCTGGCAGGGCTTGCAGCTCTGGCAGAGATCCAGGAACCCCAGCGATGCTCACCTTAGAAGGCAAGAGGACAGGGATGGGCACAGGGAAGGGGAGAATGAGAAAGGGAACAGGAATGGAGAGAAAGAGTGGAAGGTTCACCACCCTCCCGTGCCAGTCTGCATCATGGGTGACAGGTTTCTCCTGGCAGCAGCACCATGGCTAGCAGACCTGGTGGACTGATACATGGAAAGTGCCAATCCTGCTGTGTTGTGCTGACATACCATGGGACAGCCACAGAATGGACTAATCTTGCCAGTGCATGTGCTTTCCAAAGCCTCAGAGTTTGCCCAGGCAGCTGGTGAGAACAGCACTGAGGCAGCAATCTCAGGCACTCAGAGGCTGAGAAAAGCTGGAATTAAGGTTCAGTCAGTCTTGCATGGATGTCTGTAATGATGTAGTCTTTACAGGCTGTGTGTTACCTTTGCCCTTGACCTTTGGAACTGGGAACCAAAGGAGGCTCTAATGTGTAAACCCCGCACCTTGGAGATGGTCTCTTGAAAGAGAAGAGATAGATGGAGGGGCTATCATAGCCAGAGACTGGAGTGCTGCCTAAGGGGAACATTTTCAACTGGCTGTTACCCAAGGAGTTGTGTATAGCACTGAGCAAGTCACTCAACCTGAGTTTTCACAACTCATGTGGTATAGTTATCCCTGGTTTTGTGCTTGGTTTGAAAGTGTTCAGGATTCCAAGTGACTCCTGAGGTTAAGATAAGCTAAAGTCAACTAACATTGGAGATAAACTGCCCCGAAAAGTCTGGGTACCCAAAGAGAATATTTGTCTTTAAACTCCTGTGTTTTGTTTCTTTTTCAGTCTTGCCTAGGGACATCACCTTCCTCTCCCATGTGGATGCTAACTGACACAGGTGAAGCCTTCAGCCACCTTTCCAACGGGTCCACTGAAAGCACTCAGGAGCAAATGGCCCCAGCTGGAGAGTGGGTCAGGAGCACAAAGGCCAGAGCCATGTGGCCAGAAAGGAAGATGGAGTGAAAGGGATGACATCCCTGCCCTGTCCCACACAGGATGAACATTTTCTGCCTTGTTCACTGAGCAAGGTACAAGTCCTGTGGGAAAACCAGTGTGTGATCCTGCAAGCAAGAGCTATGTGTGGACAAGCTTAATTAATTCTGTCTCTTCATAACTTTTTTTTGGTGCTTGACATTTGAACCTGGCTTGCGTGGCGGTAACGCAGGGAGAGAGGTGAATGTATGTGAGTGAGTGAAAGTGGTGTCAGTGTTTTGATTAGAAAAAGGGTTCCATTGGATGCAGACACATGTCCAACCTGGTACCTGTTTGTTTCCAAGTGATGCGAAAGCCTGCTTAGTTCAGCACAGTTCTGGGGGCCCAGGCTTTTAATAGCATGTAATATTAATTTCTGGCAGCAGATGAGAGTTAATACATTGTGTTTAAATCTGGGATGAGTTGTTGACCAGCTGTGGTCTGTGTGCAGAGATACTAAATGCTTTTCTTTGGATAATGTCAGTTCCAGCCTGCAAACCACATGTGGGTCAGAGACAGGACTGAAGACCAGCAAAAATAACCCATTTAATCTTATGGAACCATGTCTCTCCTGCAGAGCATTTGGTGCAGTTGTCCTCTAACGATTTAAGCATTTCAGAAAGTTCTGGGTGAGATGGCTCTTTTTTCAGTGCAGTATGTCAGTCAGTGCTGGTGGGAGGTTTCTGCCCTTCAGTCTGCACCAGAGAGGTAAATTAGTTAAGCAGAGGCATGAATTATTTGCATGCAGCTGAGGTGGCAAATGTGTTATCTCAACAGCAGAAAAGGAAATGGTTCTCTATAGATTATTAGTTACTGAAAAAGCAAAGGCATGTCTTTTGTTGCCACCACACCACTGGTCTGACTGTTGAGTAGATACGGATCAATATCTCCCCTTCCTCCTCACCCCCCTTGCTCTTCACATTTTCACTTAGGCTGAGGTGAAGAAGTTTCACTTTAATTTATGTCATTCTTGTATTGCCAAATGGCATGCCAGTGCAACTGATCCGGGCGTGATCTGACTCTCTGTTGTGTGCTCTCACATGCAATCCCCTCGTGGGAAAATGCTGAGAGAAAATGGAAATTTAAGCTGTGCACCTAGCCACTGTGGTTTTTGGGTTTTTAATAGTGCTTCATTTGTAAGGTCCTTGGGGCAGAGAGAGTTTGAGTTCAGGGTGGTCATAGCCCATAAGTGAGGATTTCTAAATATTACGATATTGCAGATAGTACTGTAAGCAAATTTTTCTCTCTATGAACAACAAAATACATGCAGTTACAGATCAGAGGATCTCAAAACAAGGTACAAATATTAGTGCTACACCACAGCCTGAACAACTCTTGTACCTATTCTACAAATGAGTTGGGCACTGCATGGGAAGGTCAACTGACTTATTCCAGACCTCACTACTAGTTAGTGGAGGTACCAAAACCAGGACACAGCCATCTTGGCTCTAGAGTCCTTGTCTTTATTGCTTAGCTCTGGCCTTGAAGTACTGAAGTTTTTAGATTAAAAATAAAAAGTTTGTCTTTAAACCTCCATTGTTAGATAAGCTTGATCTTGGATATATTCTCCTGTGTAGATACTCATCACTGCCTTAGTATTTAGATTGATTTAAATAACTACACTGAAAATTAACTTTTTAAAAATGTAGCAGGAATGGCAGACTTAAACACCATGAATCTGGGGGAAATGAGAACCTGTAACTGAACTCTGTGTCTGGGTCCATCCCTGGATATATTTCTGGAGTCACACTCACACGGGGTTGAGGCATTTCCTTGAGGCTAATGGATGCAGAGGGAGATAATGGGCAAGAGACCAGTGGCAAAGAACTGAGATTTGGTGTGTTCATGTCTAACAAGGCACTTAGAGTGTTTTGCAGGGGTGTGTGCTGCTTCAGGAAATGGGTTTAATGGTGAGGGAGGGCCCTTGTTTTCCAGCCTCCTCAATTTGGATGAGTAGCAAAGATTTTGAAGGAAATTGGAGAGCACTGTGCCTCCATTAAGGTTTGTCCCCTCTGCTCCTCAGCCTGCCTCTTTGTTGGGTGCTCACTAGCAGGATAAGGATAATCTTGCCCTACACAGCAAAAGGGCCTGAGCCACACTGGGCCTGCCCAGCAGATCTTGAACCACTTGCACCTGCAGCCACTGTTCCACCTCATCTCCTGGGCTGCTTTTTGAGGTCAAGGAAGACAAATGCCAATGCAGCAAACAACACAGTCATTCCTGAATATTCTGTCTGGAGGGGATTACAAACTCAAGCAAATCTGAGGGAGAAAGGAAATCTGCACATAGTTGCTATGTAGGTCATAACTTCATCTTAGAAATGCTCAGGTATTTTATGAACAAGTGTCCCAGTGATTTGTGGCATGTGGCTCCCAAGGAGGGCAACAGGAATCAGGGTATCTCCCAGGAGTTATGCTGAGCTCCTCCTGAATGGCTTCTCTCAGTCATAGCCCATGTGGGGCCAACAGGACAGCCAGCACGGACACTGGTGTGTAAGTCTAAAAGCTGGGTGTTTGCAGCAAACAGATGTAAAGATAGCAATGCTCATTTGGAAATCGACTGCACAGCTGGGCACAGAGGTTCCAATTGAGACCACAGGCCTTTGGAGCCAAACTAGAGCTGCTTCCCAAGGGCTATGGACATACCTGCCCTGCCCTTCCCTTGCTGCCATCTCTAATCATGGGCACAATTTTGGTCAGCGGCTTGTGGCCAGTCTTGCTCAGGGCCAGCCCAGGGAAGAATGGGGATGGGCAAGCACCTCCTGCAGCTGCCCAGTTTGTAGCTGCCAGGTTGGGCCCCCAGTGCAAGGGAACAGGGCTGAAGCAGGAGTTTAGGGCAAAGGGGATGTAGGAAAAGAGCCCCAGCCCTGGAATCCTGGCTGTGCCAGCTGGGGTCCTGGCGAGGGCCTCTCAGGGTGGCACCGAGGTTGCGGCTCTTGAGGTGGCTTATTTGCCCCACTGATTGGGTTGTGAGGGTTTTGGCAGATTGGGATGCTCTGCTGAGAAAAAGCCCTCTGGTTGTCACCTCTCTCGTTTCTCTGTGCTTAAAGTGTATTTTCTCAGTTTGCAGTGTCAGGGGGCTGGGTGCACTGTGAAGCAATTTGGATTCTGTGTTGATAAGGCGAGTGCAAACTGTCCCCGCAGCTCTCGAGCGCAGAATCAAACTGAAACTTACCACTCAGAGTAGAAAGCACATAACACCCACAGCTACAGACGTGCACAAATTGCTGCAATATATGTTAGAAGAGGAGACCTATTCTGCAGCCTCTGATCTCATTAAAAACACTCACACAACACCAAATCTTCACTGAATGACTACAAGCACCAGTGCACATTCCGTCTTAAACACCCGACTTACTTGTAACAGCTTATTAAAAAGGCAAATTTTCACTTTTCATGTATTCTTGCTCCCCTTAGCACCTGGTTGCAGTTTCTACAACATTTTTAACTTCTGGTTTTTTCATGACTGGTTGTGAATAAAGTGAGACCTCTCTGGGACACCACCCAGCCTGGTTAATGGGGTCCCCACCTAGGGACATGGCTCCAGTGTGGCCGGAAGAAACCAAACTTCTCCCTCCTAGTAAAGAATTTCTGCAAGGGGCTTTGAGGCTGATGAGAAGAGCAGATCTGGCCTGTAAAGATGTACAGAACTTAGCCCTTAAAATCAAAAAGGTCATCTGAATACACAAGGTAGATTAAGAAGGTGAAAGTGAGGAAAAAAATGTTCCCTAGGGTTCACAGAGGGACAGTTCTCACACAGAAAATTTTGCCATGGGAAAGCTGTAGGGAGACTGTGAACTATAATATCCAAGATATCACATATGGAATGCTGCCTGTTAGGATTTAGTGTGTAAAACTCAACTGGTAAAGGCAGGAGTGCTGGGTCTCCCTAACCCCAAGACTGGTATCACATTGTGACAGCTGTCCTCAGCACAGGTGAACTGGGAAAGAGGTTTTCAGCCTGTGATTTTGCTGTGCGTGGTTTCAGTATTGCAGGAATCACTTCTCTTCCCAGCGCAGTATGGCCACTTTGGGGCAGGAATGCTGTAAGGAATCTCACTTGGTCCTTGGATAAGGAAATGATCAAGGACTTGCTTATTCACAATTAATGGAGAAAAAGAGCTGAAAGCCTTTATTAATCATTGCACAATAAGGAAGTCATACTGGTTTTGCCCTCTTCAATAGGGCTATTTGGTCACACCTACCTAAGTGGTTTGGTATCCCAACCATCTCTCCGTGTGCAGCTGGGGAGGAGGAAGGAAGGGCCACTGCACCCAAATGTCACCAAGGTGCCTGGCTGACAGCTCACAGGGAAGAGAGAGCTCTGAGCTCCATCTCCTTTTCCTGGAGGGCCAGGCATCTCTGTTTAGAGATCTCTGCCCAGAGCACACACCAGTGCTGCCTGTCCCCCTGCTTTGGGCACAGGTTTCTGCCCCAAGCCCTGGTGTCAAAAAGGAGCAGAAATTCATGCATGCCCTGTGCCAGAGCTCCCTCCTGCCAGCTGCAGGGGTCCCTGCCAGGGAGGGTCAGTTCTTGGGGATGTGTGCCACCCACCTAGTCACTGCAGATCCATGCCCCACTACTGGGCTTCTGCTCCCTTGTTTACCTATCGTGGCAGCCAGTCTGTGTAAACCCCAGCTCCAGAAAGTAGTTTGCGGCTAGATGTGATGGCTGGCAGGTGCCTCTGAAAATGCCAGGAGACAGATGTTCAGGCTCCAGGCTTTGGCTGGCATGGGGAGCTGTACTGCCCTGCCCTAGAAAAGGGTGCTGAGGTGATGTCTCAGGGGCCTTTCCTAGGTGAGCTTGTGCAGGCTGAAGTTTGTAGAGCTGAACAGCCTGAGCCAGCAGAGCCTCTGCTGCCTGGGGGTGAAAAGCATCATCTCATCTTTCCTGGGCCAGGTTTGCCTGTGCAGAGCACCACTGAACCAGTGCCAAGCTGCAAGTTCTCACAGTGGAACTAAGGATACTTTGGCTTTGAAGCAGAAGGCAATGTCTGCTTGCACACACCTCCAAGCAGACACCTGACCCCTCTATCATGGGACAAGAATACAACTTTACATCAGAAGTCAGAACTCAGACAGCAGGGTCTTGGTGAGGCTTAGTGGCCCCTCTCCTGTTTGGCTGCCACAGTGAATTGTTGGGAAATGTTCCCCAATCTCTTAAAAATAAGTGAAAGCATGTTGGAAACTGTCATTGATGGCACTTGGTACAAAGGAACCTCAACTGGTGTGCAAATGTGCTCTTTACCAGCTCTTTCACGTGCTTCTCCTGAGAATGGGAAGGGCAGCAGCCATGTTGGTTGCAGGATGGGTCTGTTTCAGCATCTCATGAGAAATTAAACACTTGTGATTTTGGGAAGTGCCACATCTTTGACAAAAGCTCTTGCTTTTCTGCTGTTCAGGTGAGACTGTGCTGAAGTTGCCAAAATGTCCACCTGTGCCCCCCACATCCCAGGCCAGGCAGCTGCCTTTTCCCTGCCAGCCTACCCCAACGCCGCGCAGAGGAGGGAAACCTCCCTGTCAGTGCCAGGGCGGCTGCTTTGATGCTGTCAGTGAGTTTTTCTTTAGCCACCATGACAGCCTGTGTTTTGCAGATACCTGCCCCATGACGGGCACATTCCTCAGCCGCACCGCATCCACTCAGCTCCGGCTCAGGCAGTAATTAGCCAAGTGTTTCCTGGCTGCCTTTAATTACAGCCACAACTATTTCCCTCGCTCTAATGTAACACCTCTGAATGACAGCAAAGGTTTTGGGCCGCATCCCACGCGGTCCCGGCACGTGTTGAGACGTGGCCGTGCACTGGCAGGCACTGATTTGAACCCAAAGGGCTCATACCCCCTGCGTGAGTCACATTTTTCATTTTCGACCTCAAGGCCATAATTGCCCACACTGGGAATTAGCGGTGTCTCCCCAGTACCCAGCTGAGAGGCACTGGGCTTTATAAACCAGCCAGAAGGGCGGGATCCTCCCTGAATCTGTGCTTGAGTCTATCAGAGCTGTAATTCGCCCTGTCCTGTGGCAAAGCAGCTCAGCTGGCAAGGCCACATTGCCCAACACGCTCGGCCCCTCGACATTTTCACACTGACGGCAGCAAGATGGGCGTCAGGCCTGCCCGCCCACAGGCCGCCCACAGGCTCCGTGCCGGGGCACGCGGTGGCGCAGGGCTGCGTTTTGTGGCAGCTCCCAGACCGATCGAGCTTTCCCCCCTGCCCCCTGCTAGCGCTGCTGTGGTTCTCTGACCTGGTGGTGGTGGTGTTGCCGTGGCTGAATCCCGCTGTATGGGAGCTCTCGCAGCCGGCCTGGGGGCTGCCAGAAACCAAGGCAGCAGCTGCCGGGCTCGGCCTCGCGAGGCTGTGATCTATAACGTGCATTGTCTTTTTATGTAATGTGTTTTATTAAACATCTTCTAAAGCTTACAAGTGTCCCCAGGACATAACTCTCCAGCACAACGTAACGCTTTGCCAAGTAATGAAGTATGATTTATGGCGGTAATGGTTATCCTATGTTTTTTTAAAAAAATTATTACAGCAATAGCTCTGTCGAATATAGGAATATAACATGCTGCATTTGGCACGTTTATGACAACAGTGCTCTGGTTTTCTTAACTCCACAGTTCGGTGTTGGCAGTATTTCAAATTCTTGAGACAGATGTTTAAATGAATTTTTTTAAGAGGACAGTGAAATACTTTTAAAACATCATACGGTGCTGAGTGTCTCAATATGCGCAGGAACGTTATTTCTTTAACATTCAGGTAGGGCAGGGCAGCACATGGCCTCTCTGGTTTAGATCTCACGGTAAATGATGGAAGTAGCAAATGTTGAATTAGCTTTCTGGGGCATCCTGGCCTGCTGTTACTCTTGGGCTGAGGTGGGGAGGGAGGGGTGGACACTTGACCTTCCCCTGGATTTAGTGCAGTGTTCACATCTCCTTTGTGAGCACTTACAACAGATCCACGTTTGTTTTGAACGCAGTTCCCACCATGCTGAGACAGGACTAAGTGGTCTCACACTGACATTTTGAGTGTGTCATTGTGGTCCCAGTGGTTAGGGTTTCAGGCCAGAAATGACAATCATTTGGAAAAATGTAAATGAGAGCCCTGGTCACATATCTCTGAGGCAGATAGTATTCAAGTATTTCCATTGAAACACTGAAAATTCTTGCCCTTTTTTTTTAAAAAAAAAAAAAAGGTACTGGCTGAAACTGAGGAAACCTCTGTGCAAAATGAAGCCAGGGTATTCAGCTCTAGCACTGCTGTTCGCAGCTTTCAGTGACGGAAAATCAGAACCCGCAAAGACAAGTGTCAGCATTGCTGAAGACACCATCGCCCTCGGTGTACCAGTTTTGGGGCCACAACCAGGCTGTGCACCCAGTTGGTGCAGAGAGATTGAAGACAAGGGAAGCATCAGTAAAGCAATGAACACTTATATTTAATTTACATTTGACAATTTGCACATAAATAATGATGTAAACCAATACGTAAACATATGATAGTTTGTTGTTCTAGCAAAGTAAAAAGCCTGTTAACTTTGGTCAGAGTCTTTCTTAAGAGAGACAAAAAAACCCCCAAAAACACTGTTGATTGTTGCTACATTCACATGTAAAACGTCTAAGGGAAGGGGGAAACAGTAAAGAGAAGTAACAATTCTTAAAGCTGATGCATATAAATTCTTGTAAATTTTGTATCAAATACAAGAAAGCACTACAGGCAATAATAGGAAAAGTGTGTGTCCAGTGACAGAGTAGTGATACTTTGGTTTATCCTACAATTAAGTACTATATTTATGAACTATTGCTACATTTAAAAGATGTCAGCCTCACAATTTGCAGGAGTGGAAATGTAATGAACTGGAGTCCTTCAAAAGCTGTGTTGAGAGACTTGTATTTCAGGATTATTTGGTTGTTTTTTTTTAACAGAAGACATTAAAATGAAGTTTGCTGAAAAAAAAAGACCACCAAATCCTGAATTGTTGAGGTGGACTTTCAGATTTTTGTTTAAGAACATAACCAGACAAAAAGGGACACATGGAGGGGAAGTGTGTAATAATGCTACTTATGTTCATGTGAGTTGACCATGCAACTCGTTAGTGGCAGGGCACAGTGAGACAAGGGCCTTGTCCCACCTGGCTTCCATCCTGCCCTTGCTGTGATTTGTGACCACATCACGCACGGGTCATATTTGGCTTCTTTTCAAGTTCTTTCAGTTACATTTTCTGGCTGTCTGTTGACTGACCACCAGCCTCCTTCCCCCCCAGTGCAGACTGCCAGGAGAGCATGGGCCTGAAGGAGCCCTGGCCTGCAAACAGGGTCATTCCCACCAAATTCACTGAGACGCCACACGTGGATGCATGAGGATGTCATTCATGTGTTTGCAAGTTCTGGCTTCACCTTCAGCTGTGCATGTGTATTTGCAAGTGATAAATGCCTTGGTACAACCTTCTGGTTTTGAGGTCATTGGTTATTTGCAAAATCGGGATAACATTTGATTTTCACACTTAGATGAAAAATAGGTTTTATTACATGGTTTGGCTCACAACTTAAGTGGTATAAATATATATACATATACATATATCGTATAGTGGTATAAATATATCTATAAATATACATGTATTCTTTGCTACACCTCAAACGTCACCATATCATCTTTGGGCTTAGCAAAACAAAAAGATAAAAGGACGTGCATTCTATCTTTCCCTGTGCACATTTTGGTTTCTTCTCTAAAGTAGCAAAGCATTTAGGTAAAACAGCATTGTCTGCACCACTGGACACAAGCACTGAGGTAATTGTTGTTCAACAACTTTGCAATGCCCTTTTCTTCTTTAATTAAATTAACCACAAAATGTACAAACACAAATACTGAGAAAAATCTGAGTCGTACAGGAAGGAAGAAAAAAAAATTTATGTGCCAGGAAAGGACTTTGTTTCCCACTTCTACCCAGGCAAAGTGGGAGAGGAAAATACAAGTAAAACTGAAACCCTTCTTTCTCAGGGAATCTGACCATCTTTTTTTTTTTTTTTTTATCCCTGGAAGGCTCTGGCCAAAAAAAACCCAAAATAAAGCAAAAATCAGAAGAAAGAAATCTGCCCACATCCCCCTTTTAGGCAGAATAATATCTGTGTCTTTGCTTTTGGAAGCAAAAGAATGTAAGTGAGATTATATTTTGGAAAAGCCACTTTAAGCTCATGTGTTCCTTTGGTCTTAAGGTTACATGTGTGGGGCTGGAGCTGTTTTCTAAAAATCTGTGGTACTGTCCATGGCAGGTCGGTGTTTGCTGTGTCACATCTGTTCCAGGGAGAGCTGCAGGCAGAAGAATCTTTCTCCTCTCCTCAGAGAGGCAGGAGAAGTTTCTTCCCTGCTTGCTGCTACTCTGGGTTTGTTGGTTTGGTTTTTTTTATTTTTCCTTTTCAATTCCCAGTGGGGTGATTTGCTCATGAAAGTACACAGCATTTTTTTCAAACCAACAGATCTAGGATTCTGTATGTCACATGTCCAACTTTGGCAATATGAAAAACCACATTTGTTTAAAAGACATTGGTACATAAAACACATTTACTGAAACCCTAATCTTAGGTTCTTAAAACAGATGTGCAGAAAAAAATATCTACAAAGAATGGCCATAAAACAAAAAATAAAAACATTTAAAGTAAAAATTACAATGAATTTTTCCAGTCATTGTAAACATTTTCCTAATTATTGCTTTTAGAATGATTAATTGCATAATAAATTATGAAGTACTATCATTGAAAAAATAATTATGGATAGATGATTGTCTCTTAGTAACTGGCGAGGCAATGCAGAGTCCTTTGCCCCTTTTTATGCCCTGAGAAAACAGTAACTTTGGAGTTCCTTCTTTCAGCTGGAGAGCGTAGGGAAACTACTGTAAGCCAAGATTGCTTTGCAGCATTGAAACTATGTACAAGCAACTGCTACAGGCACCCTGACTTGCCAAGTCATAAATAAAAAAAAAATCACTTTGCCAAAAAGTCTTAAGGGTCCATTGGTTCAATTGTTTCTTGCTTGACCTTTACAGGTAACAGAGGTAGTGGGTGACCGTGAGGCAACTTCATGACTGACATATCTGACGACTCGTAAAGGTTGCATCCTGAGGAGATAAGCCCATTGCCCAGGTTCCTCTGTAGAGACACTTTCAGATTAGCTCCTTCCATTTCTCTCCTGAGCATGGTCAGTATATCCTTCTCCACGATGGATGTTAAGTCGATATTGTCCTCCACTTCTTCCAACTTGTCAGCATTGTCACTGATGTCGAACTTCTCGATCTCCTCGTTGATTCGGTTCAGGTCCTCCATGGAGAGGCCGGAGGCAGGGGCGACGGGGCAGTTGCCCTTCAGGTGGACCTGGAGGCTGCAGAGGTGAATGTAGCTCTTGTGGCAGTGGATGCATTTATGGGGGCGTTCCCGGGTGTGGAGACGCTTGTGCAGTTTCAGGTGCACAAACTGGGTGAATTTGGCCGGGCAGAGCTTGCACTGGTAAGGCTTCTCTCCGGAGTGGAGTCGCAGGTGGGTTTTGAGATTGCTGGTGCTGCTGAACCGCTTGTGACAAACCTAATGTGGGGGGTGGCAGAGAAACAGCGAATGAGTGGGAGGAGATTTTATGGTTTAAATCACAGACACCTAGGAGGAGACGGCAGGATGAAGCAGCAGCTTTCTATATCTTCACACTTTCTCACAAAGGGAAAAAAATCCCCACCTTTTTAATTTAAATATTGCTGAATGTCATTTTAAGTGTGGCTGATGGTAAAAGTGTATCAGGCAGATGTTGCTCTAGCAGGCTGCAGGCAGTTGTGCTGTCTCAGACGCTGCTGCACCAGGGCTGGGCCTGGCCATGCTGTGGATTCTGGCCCTGAGCAGGCAAGGGTTTGTCCCTCAGCCCTCCCTACACACTGTACGGGGTGTGCAAAGCCCTGCCGTCCCTTCGGCCTCAGAAGGAATCACCTCTCTCTCTGTGTGTTACATACCTGACACTCGTGGGGTTTTTCTCCCGTGTGTACCAGATAGTGCTTCTGGAGGTGAGCCAGCTGCGTGAAGCCCTTGTTGCAAGTCTGGCATTTAAATGGTCTCTCTCCGCTGTGTACTCGGAGGTGCACCTAGGGAGAGACAAAGCAATTAACAATTTGCAGTTTCCAGTACTACAACAAAAGTGCTTTCAGATGTTTCCTTAAGTCAGCGGAAGAGTCCCATTGCCAAAACACAATGTTATCTAGTTAATTAGGTGGCGTCGGTATTAAAACACACAACCACGCTTTCTTGCAGGGGGATGCTGTATTAAGCCCAGACGCATAAACAGCCTAACAAGCAAGGGAGGCCTGACCCTGCTTTTCCTCGAAAACCTACAGGGAGAAATCTGAGCCTTCAAAGAAGGCTCCTGTCTTATTCTCCACTGCCTACCTTCAGATTGGAGAGCTGGCCAAAGGTCTTGGAGCAAACATTGCATTCGTACTTGATCTTCCCATTCTGCTTTTTCAGTGGGTATGGGAGGGTTTTGTAACCGGTCACATTCCTCTTACTTTTAATGAGATTCATGGCTTCTTCACCGCCGGTGGCAGCCAACACCACTGAGGTAGGTTTAGGTTGCATTATGTGTTCCGAACTGGCTGCTGTGCCAGCGGTGGGGGACCCACTGGTAGGGCTGCATGGCTTGTCCTTCATGCTGGCAGCAGCGCCCGTGATAGAGAAGGCACTGTTGGGTGCTGGTATGAGGAAGTCTCTTGGATGATCAGGCTGCAGCAATCGACGGCCTCCTTCACTGGGCAATGAGCTGGGGAGCGTGGTGGGGTTCAGCATGTGGTGGGAAAGGCTACCTCCGCTGAGCAGGTTGCCATAAAGAGGATACATCCTTGGGAAGAGATTGAAATTGTTGATGCCGTTGATATTGTTCAAAGCGCTCAGGTTATTACAGCTCATATTGAATGGAGGTAACAGGAATTTGGGGTAATGGGGGTTATAGGACGGTAGAAAGGCAGGTGAGAGGTGGCCAGGGGGTGCATATCCAGGATAAGACCCCAATCCTTCTGAGCCATATGATCCGTTCAAGTAAGAGTATGGCTCTCTGTGCTCTTGGGAAGTAGGCGCCAGAGGCGAAACTGTGACCCCTGGACTACTGTGAGGGCTTGAACTTTTTAAACTTTGGTCTGGGCTGCTCCTCCCAGAAGGACTTGGTGTAGTAGATGCCTGGATGGGCGAGTGAGTAATGTAGCTGGGTCTGTCCATGCCATACGCTAAGGAAGCTTTCAGATAGTCTTCTGGAATGTGAGGTCGGATCGGGTAGACAACTCGAGGGAAGAAACACCTCTCTGGGCTATAGTTCTTACGTAAATCATCCAAGTCTTTTTCTGGAGTAACTGGTGAAATGTTGGTCTGAAAGAAGTCTTTTCCTTTTGGAGGATTGGATTCCATTTTCAGGATTTCTTTCACACTGTGCTCCTTCTTTGGGATGCTTTTCTGATAAAGCTCATCTTTATCAGCGCTGTGCTGCTTTGGATTAATGTGAGTTTGTGCTGAAATACAAAGACAAGGTAATGATTATTTAAATATGTCACTGGCATTATCTCTTCAAAACAGAATCTAACCCCTACGAGTTTAGTGGGAAGGAAGGGCTACTTGGAGATGAGCAATCATTCAACTTGCTGGAAAACTAATTTTTGTGTGAAGAAATGCCTTAATGCCTGCTGGTATTAAGTGTTAATAAAAAGCATTGTTAATTTAAGGGATATTGGTCAGTACATAGAGACCTGGATGATGTACAATTGCAGAGGGAGTGCCAGTCTCCACTGTGGAAGCTGATTTCACCTTTCTTTCCCCTTAAATTTGCCTAGTTTTGCTGTTGAATGTCTCTTTAAGCAGTATTTCTAATAAATGTGGTAACGAGCATTTGTTCACAATACAGGTTTAACTGAAGGACTTTGCAGAACACAAGCTCCCAGAAATGTTCCCCAGTAAAATAACAAGGCATGACAAATCGGGTTTTGCCAAACCGCAGCAGTCACTTCACCAGCCAGTTCAATTACTTACAGTACCAAAAAAACCATGGCTGGCTAGGATGAAAGCCTTCTTCAAAGAGAAGGTATTCTCCATCAGTAAACAGATCATTACTCATTAAATATACTGCTTAGGAACATCTACAACAAAGCAGACTATTTACTGCAGATTTCTGTGGCATTCAGTCTATGCAAAACTCCTCTGCTTACAGCTGTACTTTATAAAAAAAATGCTGAAGCAAAGCAAAAGAAAGCAAGACTGGTTGGCTCCAGCTTAAGTTGAAATGTGCTTTAAAAAGAAAAGGAAAAAGAAATATATATTTAGAAGGAAATAGAAGCTAGCATACATTCACCTCAGTTCAGCACATACTCTATTTATTTGTATTCAAAGACCTTGCTATCTGGACATAATACAATCTTAACAGCACACTGAAAGATGACTTCAGTAGAAAAACAAATCTGCCTTTATCTTTGTTACATAATCTCGATTACTTGTGAGATATTTTATTATAGGGGGGGAAACTACAAGAAAGTTTCATAATCATAGTTAGTGCAAGGCTTTCCATCAGGAGGTACAAGCCAAGCCCAGTAGGTACGTGACTGAAAAACACTGCAGTCCTTTAGAAACATTTCTGTTGTATGACTGACTGTTCTTACTTCACTATCTGAGGCGAGAAACAGTTATTTCTGATTTTCGGAGGATCATCTGAACCAAGTGAGGAACGTGAGAACAGGCAATGACCATGCTGCTTTCAACACAGATTCTTTGCCTCACTATTCACTACTCTGATGGAATCTATCATTTGGCAACATTACCCTATAAGGCAAAGAAACAGCCATTTATTAAACGTATCCAAGAAAACAGCTGCATTCAAAGCATGCTCCTACTTACAGCAACCCACTTTAAAGTAGCATCCCTTTTGAAATGGCATTAGACTAGTAGCAAGCAAATTTAGTTTGAGATTTGTGAGTAGTTTGTGTATTTTCAAGCTGCAATGAAATCAATTGAACACAGTTAAATTCAATTAAAATATTTATGATAAAACTTAAAAGTGTTGTGCAGCAAGCATATGCACAAATAAGTGCACAGAAAGCTTCCCAATTACTTCTCTCTTGGTGTCTAAAGTTTAATATAGAGCTGTTATCAAAAATAAAGCAAAAACATGTTGTGTTTTCTGGCTTTAAAAAACCTCTGCTTTCTTTGGTCATTTTGTCTGTACTCCTGGACTGGTAACTCATTTTCTAAATGTCAACCAGATTTTTGGGCATAGCATAGAGGTCCTACTAGGTTCTAGAAGCTCCACAATGGCACTGTGGATAATATTATCTGTATCTTCTTATCAGCTGCCTTTCACCACAACAGTGTCTCAGAGCAAACATTCCTGGTGACACTATCAGCATCGGGAAGTATCAAGACCAGGCAGTACTGAAAACTGGACAGGGGGGTGGGAAGCAGGACTTGTGAAGCCTTGCAGCAGGAAAAATAAATAAATACCACCTTATCAGGCCCGTATCAGTTTCTCAGTGGGGTCTGTCAAGCAGGAAGTTCAAATTGACACTTTTCTCTTTTAAAGAAAAAAAAACTCAGGGGGAGGGGAAGAGGAAGGAGAAATGCTGGTGGTGCTGGAAAAGTGATAGAGAAACTGGGGCCACTTTAGCTGGAGAATCAGCTCCTACTATCACAAGGTTAAACACGAGGGTGGGGATGTACGTGCCTTATGTGCAGGAGCAAGCCCAGGAGTGACAGAAAGGAAGCTCACGCAGAGATCGTAACTTTCTTTGTGCAACAATCCCATGCTCTCTCTTGACTGACTAAAGATAATTGCTCTTTTCTTCCCTTCTGAATCTTCCCAGTAAAGCTGTCCCTCCTACTAATTTCCATGTGTAGACAGAAGTGGTGATATTTAAAGATTATTTTTCAAGTCTAACTGTGACAGCTCTCTTTAGTTTGCAAGCTATCTTTGGTCCATAAATTCCCTCTTGGCTTTTTCCCTTACTACCCAAGCACAAGGGACACTTGGGAACACCAGAGAGATCAAAACATAAACAACTGTGTCAGCACCGTGTAAAATAAGAGAAGGTAATGTCCGAGGCCGAGGAGAGGTTCTTAAGTTTTATACTGAAGGTGGATTTAAACCAGGGCTGAAACTGATGGAGAGCTTTACAACCTTTCTTGTTGTTCTTAAAGGAGCCATACTTCAAAGTTAGAGAGATATATTTCTTATAAATGGATTTTTTTTTAACTTGTGATCTTAGATTTTAGTTTTTACCAATCAGAATGTCTCCTTCTCACTCCTGAAATGCATTTCTCCCCCCACCCCCACATACACACACATACACGCAGAGACACACACATATATATATACAGTAAATACAGGCACATACTCTTCCAAGATCTGTCTAGTTTCTGTGGTCAGAGAGACACACAGAGAAGAGATTCATGACAAAACAAGAATGGTGCAGCTGCATTTTTAAGTTACCGATCTAAGGGGAAGGAGGGGGGGCGGGGAGAAAGAAAAAAACCCCAGACGTGCCTTTTGAGGAGCCTGATCCACTTCTGAGGTCAACAGATTATTTGTTAAGATCTGAGATTAGTGAGTGCGTGCAAGAGGAAAAGGGACAAAACTCCTGTTACTTTTAAGTATTAATAAAACTTGAGTGAAGGGGCTGCCTGAAGTCACTCCAGTGTGGGTGTTCCAGTTACAGACTGCTGCAGAGCTATAGACTTTGCTCTCAGTTCTTGTGCTCTGAGCTGTAGCCTGAGAAACATTTCATAAAAACAATGATCTGTTCTTTTCTAAAAACTTGAAAAACGGTTGTAGGCAGACAGTAATTTCAATAGTAATTTCAGGAGTGAGATGGTACTGAACACTTCGAGTGGTGAGAGCTTCATTATGCCGATTCACATTTTCGATCTAAATTAAGCATCTCTTTTGCTAGTAGAAAGAGAACCTCGAAGTTGTGAAGCAGGCAAAACAAAGATTGTTTCCACTCAAAATGAGAACGGAGACCAACATTTAGAAGTACATAATTTGATCATCTGTTTTCTAAATGTGTCCGCGGCAGTGTGACATGCCTTTGAAAACTTTTTGCTCAGAGAAGGTCTTCCCGGGAGCCTTCAAATAATTCTCAATATTAAGACAACTTCAGCCCCCAAATTCTGATTTTGTGAAGACAACCTCCCATATCATTTAAAAATCATTTCCCTGAGCCCTTTTGAACATTCCAGGAGGCATTTTTTTAAGCAAGTGCAGATGTTTCCTCTCAACCCAAACAGAAAAGCTTCAAAACCAGAAAGTGAAACTGCCCATAAACAAAAGGGAAAGCGAGCGACAGGGCTGAGCTAACGGCCAGCAGATCAGGGCCAGCAGGGAGAAGAACAAATCACATTTAAGAAAAAAGCACTAAAAAGTCAATCTTCACAGAACCGGAAACATTTTAAATAATGTCTTGTTAAACTTGTTAACGAAACAAAAAGATTGCCAAATATTTTGTAAATATGCAAATCATCTTCCCCCAGCTTGAACTTTTTTTCTGAAGCTTGACCAAAAGATGTCACCTGCCTGTACTTGACTGAGGAGACAAACATGACATGAGCAGCAGGAAGTTGCATCATATGCTTGCAATATATGAACATTATTATCAAATAGTCATGTCCTGAGTCAGTGCAATTGTTTGGATTTTGCTGGGTTTTTATTATTTGGTTTTGTTGGTTTTTTTTAACTGTTACCCTCTCCACCCCTCCATCCCAAAATAGTCCTCCCATGTTGAGGTAAGAATGAAATTCTAAACCATTTGGAACCGCCAAAGCAGATTTCCTCAGTCTTTGCTAAATAAAATATCACAGACTAAAAGACAATCTGAAGGAGTAGTTGAATGAGGTTAAGCACATTTAACAAATTACTGAAAATTTATTTTTAGCAGAATTCAGAAATCTTGTGCCACCATACTTAAAACTATTTACTGGACAATGGCACCATCTGAAGGTGACATCTCAAATCTTGACAGAAATCATCAGGGGCCTCAAAACAGGCAGGAAGGGAATGACACTTGAGTTTCCAGCACTGGGATAATGTGGAGTCTTGCCTCTACCACTATTGAGCAACTCCTTGCAGGCACTTCAACATCCATTTGAAGTTACGTAGCTCCACTCCACTCGGAGCTAATCATGGCCGTGCAGGTAGGTGTGTGCTCCAGCGTCTGAAGGACTGGGTCAAAGGCCCCAATTCAGGAAAACACAGAGGACAGGGTTAAACCCACAACTAAGTACATGCCTAATTGCTGTCTTGCATCTGGATGCTTTCCTTCTGCGGCACGAATGAACTAATGCTGGGGAAGTTACCTTTAATTTGAAAGTTTGCTGTTACAGAGGCAAGTAGATGTTACATGTGGGTGTGTAAATACATTTATGCTCTAAAGTGGTAGTTCTCTCATTTTTGAGGCCACTAATTACAGGAAATAAAGCCAGAGAAATTCCCTGATACATTTTTCCCCGGAGGCCCATCCTGCTCTGGTGCTTAAAGAGGAACTAAGGTGCTGAACTCTAAGGCTGTGATCCCCAAACCCTTGAGGCACTTAAAGCAGCTGCCTATATTTTAAGTTGGCAAGACTGGAAGGTCTCTGTAGGTGTGTGTCCCAGGTGGCCTCTCCTGTGCTGGGCAGCCAGCCAAGGTACGACTCTTCCAAAGCCTCCCACGGGCACCACTGTGCCCTGCACGCCCAAGACACAGCCAAGGGAGAGATCTGGGTGCAACACACCACGGCCCCTGGCTGCCTCCCACCCACACCAGTGTGTATCTCATGGGAGGAGGCCCTGTCTTCAGCCTGCCCCTTGGGGCCTGGACCCCAGCTTTCCCTCCCTCCTCCTCAGCAGGTGCCAAAACCAGCAGCCAGGAGCTGGGAGAGGAGGTGATGCTCCCCAGCTCCTCTGAGAGAAGCCATACCACTTCAAACACGAAATGATTAGCAATCCATTTGGCTGGAGAGGACTTTCCTGACTTCCTAGCAGGTCGGGGAGGTCCCCTCAAGCAAGGCTGTGTTCAGATGTTTTGCTGAGCCAAAGCCCCACGTCTGTAGCAGGTGCAGGGTGTCAGTGAACTGGGGACAAACCCTCTGCACTTTACTCATGGATGAATGCAGTGCCAGGGCACCTTGGCCAGCCTTTGTGGCAGAGACAGAGGCTGGAGAGGCAGCACAATGCTCTCTAATTTTAGATTTAACTAGTGGCCTGGGAGAAAGAAGCAGAAGAAAGCTAAACAGTGCTGGCATTCACAGTAAACTCATCTGGTTCCAGTCCTAATGCTGGAAAAACCACCCCTGCTTGCACCATTGCTACAGGGACTTTGGCAAATAAGAATCTTTGGGAGACTTCTGGATTTTTCTTCCACACTTTTCAAAAGGCTAACTTTAGAAAACCTTATGGTACCTGTAGGGTTTTTGGCCCATCTGCAGGCTTTAGGCCTGAATGTGTTGCTCACAAGAATGAGGGGAAAAGAAAAAAAAATGTGGAAAGTTTTTCTCATTTTCTGAACTGCTGTTTTCTTTAGGTGGAAACAGCTAACATAAAATTTCTAAATGGTTTAAATGTAATTATCTTAAAAAAGAAGAATGTCTATTTCAAACTCAACATCTGGAAATACTGCAAATATTAAGGCTGAACTACAAAATTGTGGCTCAAGTTCCCATTTCTTTAAAACCTTGTATTGACCCTACTACTTTTACTAAAATCAATTATTCTGCAATGTCCAGAGACGCCTAGTTTTGACCTGATTAAGACTAACTGGACAGAGTAAGAAACACTTTACAACTACATTCATTGGTTCAAGGAAGCTTAAGGTGCCAGTAGATGCAGGAAATGGATCCTGCATTTGTGTATCCTCCTAGCTAGAGGCCAAATGTACCAGAGTAGGTTTTAGCAAACTCCTCATCTGCCAGAGCCCTACATGCTGTTGTCTCATCTCACCTGGAGGTCCCACTGAAAAGCCAGCAGTTCATCATATCAGGAAATAAAACTGCAGAGAGAGAGTGGTGAAATGACATATGTGCAAAGATGACAGAATCAGTGAGAGAGTTTTCGAATAGAGAAAATAGCTACATAAGACATTGCCTCTCTCTCTTCCCTCTGTCATTAGGAGACAACAAGTTTTCTTCTGTTAATTTGTAGGGAAAGACAAAAAACTAGTGAAAGGGTGACACTCACAGAGGACAGATGTACTTTTGATTAACCTGAATGTGGGATATCATTTTTATAATATGGGATGACAGTTCTAATGATCCCCAAAGCAACACTGATATTTTATAAGCCATTCCTTGTTGCCAAATAACGGTAAATAGTTCTTTTTAGTTAAAAAAACCCCAAACAACCTGCTTGCAGTTTTTCACTCAAGTTTCAGTGTAGTCACTGGCAGAAGGACAAAAGAATACTCTGCTCTATCTTAGAGCAGCAGCAGGGGAAGCAGCCTAAGAGTCCACTGAGAAGTCAGCAAGAATCTTTTCTTCTCTGGAAGGGGCTCTGGTGAGGTGTCAGGCAGTGATTAAGTGAGAAGTAAAGCACCAAGGCTGGAAATAATCAGAAACCGCAGAGGAACACAAACTCCTGGAAACACCTCTTCCCTCTGCTACCAGTGCTATTTTTGAACAGAAAATGAAAGCTGCAATACAAAGCCAAGAAACGGGGACAAAGTACACTGAGCTTAAAACACCAGTAACCAGATGAGAAGACCACAGGAGGTTTTCTCCCATAAGATAAGTAAGTGTAGATGCAAGGCTCAAAGTTCATTATGCAGTAAACATGTATTTTGTCAGACACCTAGACAGAGTCATGGCACATTGCCACTTCCTGGTACAATGAGGGCAGCCCTTTGGGAGCGTGACTGGACAGCCTTTAGTACATGCTACCAAAGCAGGCTTTTGCTCAAACACACTGTGAGATCTGAAATTGGAAAGTCTGAGAATGAACCAACAGCTATGGTTAGGAAGACAAAGGTCAGGATGTCTGTCCAGAATTTCACCAGATAAGATTCAGATTGTAAACAAACAACTGCTCAGATTTTATAATCTCTTTCCATTTGAACAGGCGCAGGGAACTCATTCTCTTGTGTTGGGTTTTTTAATTCCCCTTTTCCACTCCAAGCTACCTCCTGTGACACAACAGATGATGCAGCTGTGTAATTATACAACTTATTATTAGATCATATAGGCAGAAGAGACATTACTAGCATTCCTTGTTTATATTGTAATCCACTTACTGAGGTTCATCATTGTCAGCTCTCTGGAGGGGGGATAGTGCAGCCTCTCTGCAAAGTCTCGGCAATACCACACAAGCAGCTCTTGGTTGGCAGGGATGGGCTTGATGGTATAGAAGTAAATGTTCATTCCATTCTGACAAGCAGCCAAGTTCTGCTCCTGAACAGAGTAGCCAGGGTTTACATAACGCATCCAGTTGCTCTTGTCCTCGTTAAATCCATCAATGAAGTGGTGAAGTTCACCACTTGAATAGATCTGCAATAGAGAGGAAGTGCTTATGAATATACACACACATATATATAGGCACAACACGCAACATGTGCGCAGAGTCCAGAGAGGAAAAACGATAAGCTCCTTTTTTTTTTTTTTTGGATGAGCCTATATTACTGAAGTAAGAGTCCAAGCTGCGTTCCTGCCCTTCCAACTATGACATCCTTTGAGTTAAGAAGGTATTTAAAGGCAAGTCCACAGCCACCTTTTCCATTTAATCTTAGCCTGTGTCTCTGCTAGCTTGGAAAAACAAGACCCAAAATCTGAAATGCAGAGTACTCTCCCTGTGTGAACAGTCTACCTTAGAGTCCTTTTCCTGGTGCTCTGATCAACAAGTGGGTGATGCTGATGACTGCAGGTCTGAGTGCATGCTTGCATTAATGCTTTGAGTCACCTGTGTATGAGACTGACTGTGCTATGTTAGAGTCCTTCTCTCCTCTTTCTATGGCCTCTGTGCTTGCAGTTTCCTACCACCTCCACCCAAAGGTTTAAACTAATGTTTAAACAAACATTCTCCACCCCCCAGAGTCCTAAAGCAACACTTGCTCATAGTTGAACTGTAACCCTTTTGTAGGAAGGCTGGGCGAGGCAAAGATGAAATTCACCTGCCACAACTGAAGGAAGACCTGGAGAGGGGTTTGCCCATGAGAAGTCACTTTTCCTACCAAGGGACATGTCCTGACTTGTCCACAGAGGGGCAAGAAAACATGAATCTGAAAACTGCTCAGCGGTTTCGGGGGAAAGAAGTTCCCATCACTGACAGAAGCTACTGTTTCTTAAAATGGTAAGAATAAGAGAATATTTAAAAAGAAAAATCAAGAGAAATCCAGGAAACATGCTTGTAAAACCACACCGCTTACTCTCAAGGGGAACTAGCTCTGTGCTGGATGTTACCGGGTTCCTGGTTTTCTCGAAGCAGATGACCAGGCAAAAGCCAGACCTTGAAGTGGGAGCAGCAGCTTGCACCAGCTACGCACCTCGCTGAGCAGGAAATGCTTTTCCAAAGGGGAGACAGAGCTTATCTCAGGGGGAAAGCACTCCCCAGGGTGTTCCTGCCCGTGTGGCCTCGCCACTGTCTCTCGCTGGGCAGCGCCCTCCGGCCGGCCGGGACCCTCCCGTGCAGAGAGGCAGGCAGCCTGGCCCTTAATGCGGGCTGTAAACACCAGAATCACTTTCTTTAAGAGTAACTTCCTGTAAACTGAGAAGGGGGAAATACATGTGGCCTCATCAAAGCAGCCTGCGAGAGATTTTGCGGTGTGTTTGTTATGAGAAAATGGAAGGGAGCCGGGCGAGTTGTGCTGCATCAAGAGGAGCCTTCGGGTTTCTCTGCTCACCCCGGCTCGCAAACTTCCAGGAACGCGGGGCTCTGGCGCTTGACGCCTGCCACCATTTCCCAAACCAGCCCTCCACCGCTCCCACGTCAGGACCACAGATCCGACTCCCCGGCAGAGGCACCCACCATGCTCCCACCTATTCTGGGGAAGGCGCGCCCAGATGTGCTGAGTCACGGCGCGGTTCCCAGAAATGACGCGGCCCCGCTCCCCTGGCGCGGGCAGCGGCCCCGCGCGCCCGGCAGATGTTCCCGCTCCTGCCGGCGAGCCCAGGATGCCTTTAATAACATGTGGGAAGTTATCTCCCACAATTTCCTTTGCATATGCAAGCCTGTGTCAGACCCCTAGGAAGGAATTAATTTTCAGTGCAGCAGTCTCTCTTGAACGAATCAAGAGATTATAACAGGGAATTTAATGATGCTTAGATGGCTCCTAGGATATTATTCCTGAGGATCCCTCTACATTAAGGCTTAAAATCATATCCGAAGAATGATGTCATCTTTCTCACTGCAATGTAGGAATGAAGCCCTGCAAGATGGTTAGCAGCACCTCTTCCCTGTGTCTGCTGTCTTATGAACAACTGGTGGGGCAAGGGTCAGCTTTCCTGGTCTCCTCCTATACTGGACACAAGCTCCCAAGAAGTTCAGCAAAAGAAACATTCTGTGGCTTTATTAATGGGAAAACAGTTGCCTGCTCTGTAAAAACGCTCATGCAAATAACTGCCTCAGCAATGCTGTATTACATCGTACAAAGATGATCTGAGAAAACCAAAATGATTCAATTAGGTAGGAAGAAAGGGGTGTGGGGAATGCTGGTGCATGCCCTGGGTTTCACCTGGATATGAGGTTGGGATATTACTAAGGCAGGCAGGCACCTGAGTGCAGAGGCTTGGACACAGTCCCAAATCCACGGATTTAGACACAACCTACATGGCTAGAAGGCAGCAAAACAAATCCATGGAATGAGATGGGGCTGAAGGAATGTTCTCTAACAATTAATAATGTGTCTGTAAGGAAAATGAGGATTATGTCAACTGATAAACTGGAAGCATATTCCCCAGCACAGACTGCCCAAGCCAAAACATATTGGCTGCTGCTCTCTTCCAGCTTATACTATGGAGTACAAATTAGGCACCACCTCTGGTGTTAGTCTCTTTTCCCATTCTAAGATCCATGAGCTGCTCTTTTGACAGTTCTGAGGAGGCCTAGAAAAATTTATGACTTGAATGATACATGCTGAAGACTATCACCACTGCATTATAGCAGTTCTATACAAAATGCAGGAAAAAACGTCGGAAAATGTACCATAATACCAGAGTGAAAGTTTATGGAGTACTTTCACAGCTTCTTCATGGTGGGAAAAATCAAAGAGGTGATACTTGCATAAATCAGAATAACTTTCTACAGTGAAGAAATGCAAAATAACCTGCCCTTACAGCAAGCAGGAGAACTTTGTCTTTACAGAATCAAGCACTGATACATTCTGGAAGGCAGAACCATGAAGGGCTGTGCATGTCCACTGCTGTCTCCACCCACACAGTCCCTACATCCAAGACAGCCAGGCTTTTACTCGGCTTAATTCACCCACTGGCCCTGTTTGTGCCTGGCTGCACACAGAGTTGTCCCCAGCATCACCCAGCAGGAAGTGACCCAGCTTCTCAGCCGTACTCATTTAGTGATCTGCTTACTGCAACAACGTGCTGCTGTTTTTTCCTGCTTACCCGCCAAAAGTATTTTCTGTTCGCATTCTTGGGAACGGTATCACTGGTATAGATCTCTCCTACCAGGGGTCCAAAGCGTGTTCCTTTTGGGATGTACTCTTTGCTTATAACTCCAGTGACCTACAAGAAGAGCAGCACAGGATCAGTCCATTGCCAGTAGAAAATGAGAAGTCTCCCTCTTCTCCCCTGTGCCCCAGATGTAACACGGTAAAGCAAACAGCGCGAGACATTTTTTGTGACAGGTGAGCAAAACAAATAAATAAACAAACAACTGTTTTGCTTATAATACGAACAGTTTTGTTAGGTAGTAGCATTTTCCTAAGACATATGGAAGCTAATGATAAATACCACCTTAAAAATGTGCTTTTTGAAAATACATTTACAAGAAGAAACAGTAAGCTAAATGTACAGAGACTGTCAAAATATCTTCAGAAGTTATTTTTCCTATCAAAGGCAACCCCCAAAAGTCTAGTTTCAGCAAACAAAAATATGCAATACCTATCAATCACTTCACTGCTACATAGATTGCTTTTCTAATAAGTTAGGAACTGGAATGACTGCTCTTCCAGATCAAAATGAAACCACCCTCCACCCACCTCCATTCTTCAGTCTATACCCGCCCTGATAGCTAAAAGGAGAACATAAAAAAAAAAAAAAGACAAAAAAAAGAGACAACCTTCAGTTCTCTTACCAGCATACAGTGGCATACAAAACAGAATATGAAATGGCTCTGGGACATGTACTCACAGGTCACCTTCTTGTATAAAAAGGAATAATCAGTTCCCGTAACATATATCAAGTGGGTTTGGTCAAAAAAGGTGTAAGGATTTTGAAGAAAATGCTCCACTATGCTAGGTCTAAAAAATGTACTCTGGTTGTTCAGCTTCCTTCTTGACAGTAATTATACCAAAAAAAGTCACTGACCACAAATCAGGAAGCAATTCATCATTATTCAGAAGAACGTGCCTTGGAGTAACCCTTTGCAAAACACTGCTGAGTTATTGGTTTTGTCTCTCTGTTTCTCACCAATCTTCTTAAATTTAATGTATCCAAACAGTGTTAGAAAACCAACAATTTTGTAAACCAAAACCCCCAAGCCTTTTCAAGATTGATCCTGCTGCTCAGATAGTGGAAAAAAAAAAGAAGGTAAAAAGCCCATTAATTTGGTATTCTAAACAAATATATTGTAAACTCTCATGGCAAAATATATTAAACATATCCTCTTCACACATCTTGCTGCTTGTCTTTTTGCTCACCAGAATTTCAGAACAAGACAGGAACACCAGAAGTAGTTGAAGAAGACAGAGAGCTGGGATTACTGCTGTCTGTACCCCACAAGGGCCTGATGCCTTTACCAAAGCAGATTAGACCCTACAGATAGCTCACTTCAGTGAGCTTTTCTATTTCTTTTAACAGTTCTTCTCAGCAAAAGGTGGTAAAACCCCTGGACTGTATGTAGACAGTGCTTCACAAATTAGCTAAGCCTTCTGATTTTCTTATGCTACATTTTCTTACATTGTGTGATCCTTAAGGTGTAAGTGAGAGGCAGACAGAGAAATCCTTGCCTGTGTACTGGTCAGGATTAAAAATCCCAGTAAAAAATGAACACCTAGCATAATTTCCTGTTAAATGTCAAAATAAAGGGGGTAAAATGACAGGATTGAAGGAATCACCTGGAAACAGATTGCTGGGTGTATGTGGTGGCTGTTTGTACTCGTTTGCATTTTAACATGTGTTTTCAGCACACTACAAAGAAAAAAATTAAAACATCAACAGGAGAGGTAGTTAAATGCTCCATTGATCTGTGCATCTGGACTGAAGAGAGAGAAGAGGGACTTCCAGAAATTTTCCTACACCTACCATATGCTGAAACAAGCTCAGTGGCTCAGTTTTATTTTTGTCTGGCTTGTACATGTCTCATATAGAGCTGAAAAAGGCAGATGTTCTTCTCATTTTCCCTATATATCTTCATTTACATCCATCTGCCCTCTCAAGAAAAGTTCACAACCGTGCTACAAGCACACCCTACCAATTTGACTGCGTGATAGCTTGAGATTTTTCATGGTTTTAAACATATCTTGGCCTTAATTAAAACAACTTTAATGAAATTCTAAGAATCTCTAGAAATCACTCCTTGAACTAGTCAACTTGAAACAGTCTCTGACACAGCAGATAATTTTTGATATCCACCTTACAGACAGCATTAGTGTTCAGCTATGCCAGAGGAGAAGCAGAGATGATTTCTCAGCCTGTACCCTTTAGAATTTGTCAGAAGAGGTTCTGCACATCTACGTATGCAACACTGAAGTTGTGCTAAACCAGGCTATAAAACTGTCCAGACGACTTTTAGCTGACTGGCGCTCTGGTCAGCAATTCTCGGCCCCCCCACAAGCTCAGCTGCTGAGGTCGATGAGGGGCACCCTCCAGGAGAAGGGTGCCAGCAGTGCCAAGGCAGCCCGGCTCCAGGCAGCCCCCGTGCCGCAGCCAAAA
>VZRX01012524.1:146489-192012 GCA_013398075.1 Notiomystis cincta
CTCAACAATCATAGTACTTTACTTGAGATGGCAAATTTGGGAGTTTCAGAGTTCTGATTTTATCCCTTTCCCGAGTTTCTTTCTTTTCAGTGCCTGTAAGAGGAACTGGGGAAAAACATTTCTGTTTCTTCCCTTAAACAGAATCTTCCCCCTTTTCCCGTGGTAACAGCAGGGGAGCTCACAGCAGCAGGACACGGCACGCAGCGTTTCCAAACGCGATGCCCCTTTCGCCGCGCGGTAAGAAAACGAGCACGGATCTTGCACGAGGCAATGTGCGAGCGGCCATCCAGGAACACTCTGCTGATGGAAGGAGGGTTGGTAGAGCAATCAGCAGATCCCGGCACCCAATTTTTTTCCTCCGATCCAAGTCAGCATGCCGGCTGAAGGAAGGACATCCTGTGATGATGGCATACAATGTCCTGTTTGTTTATTATTAAGAGCATTCCTGCTTCTCATTACAAAACAACCAGATGCCTTACTTCCTTCAGTGGTCCTGTCTCTTCAGCGAGGCGTCCTCGGGCTCAGAGGAACGGTGGTGCACAATTCCATTTATAGCCATCCACAGCCCTGTGCAAATGCTAGCTGCTTCACTGTGAGACAACTCTACTACTTTTCCTTCTTCTCACACGTCTGCAAGCATATTTCTCATCACTTGCCTGGCACTCTGCGTGGCAGCTAGTTTCACGTTCTTCTTTTAAGCATACATGCATTTATATTCTAGGGTGATCTCGGTGTTACGTATTTCTTCACAGGAAAAAGGGAGAAGTGGGGGGGCGGGCGGGAAGCAGGTTTATGCAATCGGGTGCCTGTCTGTCTCTCTGACAGGCGTACACAAACCCCTTTCCCTTAACCTGCTCCTCCTCCCAGTGATAAAAAGGCGTGTGGAAGGGATTACTTGCCATTTTCGGCCTGCGATGCTGAGAATAGCATATCTGTGTAAAGACCTTCCGTGGGCGCGAAGGCGGCGGCGCTCGCCGCAGCAGGCCTAAGTAGGGCAACTGCTGGCAAGTGAGTGTCCTGCCTTAACTGCCACCACAGCGTAATTCCACAAGAGAGGTGGCCCGAGCACTGGGGCTGAAGGATATAAATGTAATTGGATATAACCTGTAAAACCGAGGCACATCCAAAACGAGGTCTAGGAAGGCTCTGAAGTAGGCAGAACCATTCATTAAAGGAGAGAAATCCGGCCTACTTGATTGGGTTAATTAACTGATGCTGAGTCACACTGCATAGAACAGAAAAACAATGTAGTCATACTGAAGGTGATTATTTTACCGAAAAATAGTCTCACTCTGAGAGGCAGCTGTTTCAGAGCTTTTCACTTCCCTGTTAGCTTGAAAGAAAAACAAAAAAAAGAGGAGGGGGGGGGAACAAGAAGAAAGGGTTGATGTGTTTCCTTCAGGGACTGATCTTCTTAATGTGAAGGAGAGCAGGGGAAAAAAGCAAATCTGCTTTTCAAGGAACCGAGAATGCTTTTGGGCTGGAAAAGAAGAGGAAGCAGAGATTAGATTAGATCACATCAGATGAAGTGAAATATTCATCGGGAGGATGCCAATATCCCAGGTCAGTGCAGCTCTATCCCTGGAGCCTGGGGAGGTGAGTACAGCCTATGAAGCCTGTGGACTTCAAATAACTCTGTGGCACGCTCTGAGGCTATCCCAAAATTAGCTCCAGGTGTTTCAGTGAAGCTGAGCCCAGAACTACCTTAGTGCAGGAGAAAGGGTTTTGCTGATGTGCAGATCCAGCCTAACAGTGCCTGATCTGCAATAAAACTAAGTTTATCAAGAAAAAGAGACAGAAACAAATTGTTAAGAATGTGTACTAAAGTAAGAATCACAGAGGAAACTCTGCCATTAAAGAAATATATAGACTGACCTTCTGACCTTCCTCCTTAAGAGAGAAACATAAAAAGACGCCATGTTCAACCAGAAGTTTTCTGCTCTTTTATAGAAATCGTTTGTACCAGTAGCTGCTATTGTCTGGAATGTGCAATTTCAAAATGTTGTTAATTTCAAAAAGAACATTTTTAGTCATATTTTAGTTTTTTCCTTCTTGCTCATAGAAAACCTCAATTACTGTATTAATCAGCATTTCTCAGGCAGCTCTCTCTGCAGCAGCTTTCAGCCTGGCAACAAATCATGAATGGCCGTAACAGCTCTGATCTCAGAAATCCCCATCCATTTCCTTTGATGCTATCACCACTTCAGCTCAACAACAAGCCTGTGCAACTCAGCCTCAGCTGCCACTGCTGCTGTTCTCCCTGTGCCTGCTGTAATTGTAAGGGGAAGAAGGAGGGAAGGGAGCTGGCTCTAATAGATGAAATTTCTTTAAAAAGTTGGAGGGGAGATAAAATGCACACAGGAGATTAAAGGAGAGTCTCATTTTCACATCCTCCCCTTCCCCAAACAAGGTCAGTGGCAGATTGACCACATCAAGAGTAACTACCAGACCCACCCCCATTTCCCACTTCCTGCATGTAGGCATCCTTGTGCTGGTAAACATTTGGGGACCAGTTGTGGTCATTACTTGGAGAAGGTACATGATGTAGTTGCACGACTGCACATCTTTTAAAAGCCAACTGAGAAATCAAACCCTACGAAGAACTTGCTTTCAAGTTCTGATATGCACTCATGTTTTGGGGCCACGTTTTTGAAAACATGGTTGCTGGCAGATTCAAGGCGAAGAGAGAGAGCCTTGCTTTAGTGACTGTACAACAGGAAAAGTTACAGCAGTCTTCTCTTCAGACTGGCCTGACCTTTGCAAAACCTGCCTATGGGCTTCAGATACAATCTCAGAGGCTTTGTATGCCCTAGACAGCTTCAGCTGGTATTGCCTATAAGGAGAGAAATTAAAATTGCACTTGAATCTACAAGAAGCTTTTTGCAAGGGCATTTGGGGTGGTGTGTGCTATAGCCAGGAGGCTTTTGAATTAACACATACAGCTTTCAGGGACTGTCTTTAATTACAGAGCACCCTGGTCATTGCCTCCTAGCACTTCCAAATGCCAAACGTTTATTTTTGTCTCGGCTGTGCAATACCAAGAGCAGATCTTTTGGCTGCACTCTCAGCTACTGCCTAGTGCAAGCCTTAACATCACTTTTGGTTTCTGTTGTTTTATCCTCTCAAGAAATTTTCCTTAAAAAGAGAAAAAAGGAGTCAAGCTAAAATACCATATCCCCTTTTGTCTCCCACTAGGCCTTATTAAAATACTGCTCAGATGACATATGAATAAACCAAAACAATTCTCCTCCAATGGAATAAAAACATTCTCACAGCACACAGAAGCAAGAACTAAGCTTCAGCCTTTTCCTCTTGTTGAAGCTTGAGTTTGAGAAGAAGGAGCTAGGGCTGTCTGGGCCTGCTATCAGGATGGCAAGAAGGCTTTGGGAGAAGGTGGACCACAGATGTTCCTTTCTTGGCTACCATCAGCCTTCCCATCACACTTCTGAGCAATGGTGGTCTTAGGAAAGGTAGGGATGACAGTCAAGAGCCCATACAAGAACACTTTTATTGCCTTTGCATGTTTCTACCAACACAAGTTTATGCTGGACAAGAAAATCCGAGTACAAATTCAACCTTTCATGTCCCAACCCTGGACTTTTGAATACTCTGTCCGTTGTAACTGAGTCTGAGGAAAAATGAATGACAACTGGACAACACATTCCAACTACTTTCCAACCTTACTGGTGACAAAAGGACTGAAAAAATAGTGTGCTTTGGAAAATTTTCATTTAAAATAGGCTGATTTCCAGATTGTCTTGGAGGAGGAATGATATGGTATACATATATTAGAAGGCTTACTCCTGTGAAAACTTCAGACATCAGCCCCAAAACAAGCACACAACAAGCTGAAATAATGAAGTCGCCTGAGAATTGATTGTATTATTTCAACTTTCATGTCTCTTCCCATCTTGGCAGTCATGACACCTTTTGGGGTATTCCTCAACCTGCCTGGTAAGACACAGTGATGTGAACAGTGGTGAGACTTCAGCCTGTTTCTGCACGATTCAGTTCTCTTGTCAGATACTCTCTGGTCTGCCCAATCTCCTGGAGTTGATGAACGCAGCAGAAGGAAGGCGAGATCCATGGGTGGAACTGTGCCACTTTTCTCAGACAAAGAGCTGGCCACAGAGTGCATTTCAAAACAGATTAACAAAAACAACAGCTACACACCATGACAAAGTGCATGTGGTGGAAATGAAAATATTTACCCACAGATTATCACAGATCCAGCGATGTGACTACCGTGCATTGAGGACTAAGGGAGTCAAAATAGTGACTGTATGTTTAGAGTTGATTGGGGAATCTGGAAGGGTTGGTCTGAAGGACCACTTTTTAAGCTTCTAAGAGTGCAGTTGTCATTTCTCCACCTCTCCTACCCCAGGGTGGTGAAATAACAGTCTTTTCATACCTGTGTGTTGGCTGGGGGAGGGAAGAATTCCTCTGCTATTAAACACAACTTCTCATTAAATAGTTGACACCTTATCCTTCTTTAAATGTTGTAATGTTTACTTTGCAAAACCCAGGAAAGCTTTTAAAATAAAGATAGCAGAGATTGTTAAGCCGGGTGTCCTTGCTTATCTGCTCTTTATCAACCAGCTATTGTTTCTGGAGGAGCTCGTTGGGGAAGGTGGAGCAAAGGGGGTTAATGTTCAATAGGTATCTATCAGTTCCCCTGAAGGAATAGTGCTGCTGACAGAAGAGCAACACTGGGCTCTCAGCTACTTCCTGCGAATGTGACAAACCAGAGAGGGAAAAAAAAAAACCAAAACAACACAACCAAAACTGAGGGCTGCAACTACTTCTTTCCTTTTTTTCTTCTCTTTTTTTTTTCTTTTTTGTTTCTCCCTCTCCCAAAACAACTAGTTTTAAGAAATACATTGTCCTTAGGAGAGATAATCCCACAATAGAGAGTCCATTAGTGGTATTAAAGCATTGGCAGCGCCTGATCTACAAGAAGGGCTCTGTCCTGACAATAGACAATTAAAGCTGATAAATCTGCACTACTTGTTGCCGTTCTAATTCCTCGTAATTGTATGCTACTTGTCCCTGCCTCCTGCGTCCAGGGATGAAGCATGCTTCTTTAATCTCCAGAGTACCTGACCTAGTTCCTATGTGGTCTTTTCAGGACCTGTTTTCTTCCCATCTGTACTTCTTCCCTCCTACTCTCCTTTCCTGCTTCTCTGCCCTAAGCATTAAGAAGAGGTTACGATAGAGGGCACAGAAAACACCAGAGCCCAGCACCCGGATCAATAATTCTGGAGCCCCAGACAATGCGCTAATCTGCAATAACAGCTAATCATGGTCAATTTGGCACACCAGTGATTAAACTGTACTTTTCATTAGGCTCAACAAGTAGAGCAGACGCACACTGACAATTCAAATTGCCCTATCGGTAAGAGCTGCCAAACTCATGTGCACTTCTGCATTTGTAGCTGCTGCATCACTAGACTTTGCCAGACCAGGTGCTTTGTGGGGGCTTACCTGTTTGCTTTTGATATTTTATGAACTGGGGCTCTTAGCTGTGTTTCCTATAAAAAGCAAGCCCCTACCTCATTCCACTGCCACAAGTTCTATTACTTAAAGGGCTCAGTGGGTGAAATTTTAATATGCAGGATGCTGAACAATCATTGCAATTACATGTTCCCTCCTGGTCCTAACAAAATTCTTGGGTTTACTTTATGTCTCAAAGATATTTGGTGGTTTGGTCAAATTTCCTTTATTTTTTCCATTGAATAAATGGAAGAGAAACATGAAAATGTGCATCACAGGATTTAGAAGATTGAAAGCAAGTAAAAATTACTTTGGATCTATTTATTTTTCAAACCGAACTGTTCAGCCAACTTCACAGAGTATCTGGAGAGTCAAGAAGGGTTTGGATTTTTTTTTTTTCACCCCTGAACTTATGAAAAAGCCACTACTATGCCCACCTTAGAAATCTACACAGTTATTACCCTTTACATGTAATTTTGAAAGTGACCTTTCTGTCACCCTCATAGAAAAATTTTTTGTGACAGCAGTTTATTCTGGTTGCAGTCATACCTAACAGACCCATTTTGCAAACTGCCCTGAAAGTCTCACCCAAGAGTTTACCACAATCTTTCTCTAAAGCCCAGCACCAAATTCCACGACTCCGAGAGACCAACCCCACACACTCAGAGGTCTCCTTCTGTTTAACTTTAGCTTATCATCCTTGTAGTAACTTGAATAAGTGTTAAAACTGCACTTCAAGTTGCTCTTAAAAAAAAAAAAAAGCTTGGAAGATGTCAAACGAAAGCAGGAAATGTCTATTCTGCTATTAATATTAATGAATCCCTAATGCATTTGCAACTCACTTGAGGTTAAGTCAGTGGAGTTCTTCTTTTGACAGCTATTCCTCATCAAACTACCACTGCTGAAGATGTTGATGCTTTCCCTTTTGCTCTGTAATCTTTAAACCAAGTTTAAATCACACCAGAGCCTACCACAAAATAATGTATTTTATCCTAAGTGAACACAAAGCCCTGGAGACAGCGGTTTAAAACAGCACACATGTCCGCTCAATTTATCATTTTAAGATAGGAAGCTGCCGCAACAAACAAAACACCTCCTTGAAAGTGGGACAGCAGCAGATTGCGGTGCAGAAAGCTCCGGGATCTTTTGTTTTCCTGGAGAGCAACAACAGGGCTTTGCAGAGAAAGACAACAGCCTCCCCTTGCTGAAATCTAAATCAGTTCATATAGAAAAGCCTGCCAACTGCTAGTTAGATGGTAGCAAAATATTGCAGATAATTCACTTTTCGCGATAAAGCAGAAACAAGCAGGCATGCAGCACCCAGCAGGGGCTCAACTGATAAAACGGTGTCAAACTCAAACCATTTGTCAATTGGGAGGGAAGAGAGCAAGCTGAAAGATGGACTCAGGAAGTAGATTTATCTAGTGCGACACATTAACTAGTATAAATACTAAGGAAAAAGTAAACACATTTACCCAGCAGTATCTCTAGCCAGCAAAGAAAAGGCTTCTGAGCCTCAGACTCACGCTGGCCATCAAACCACTCAGCTGTCAGCTACAACAGCAGTAGCATTTTTCTTCTTGTGCAGGATTGCAATGACATTTAATTCACGGCACTAAAAGGTTTTATTAAAAGTATACATTATAATTAAGCAAAACAAAAGCGTGACTCGTGTGCTGTTCTAGTCTCCTCCCTCCACCCAGTAGCCAAACCAATAAAACCACCTTGGCAGCAAACAAGTCAGGTAACATACCCCGGAGAAGAGCACAGATTTGTTACAGAATCATTCACTTGGCGTCTGGCTTGTTCAAAACTGCCTTATCAGAAACTTCTGTGCCGGAGGCTCCCGAGGCAATGGAGGGGGCTGACAATGCAGGTCAGGCACAGTAATTCGCCAACAGCGTAATGTGGGGCACATAAACAAACTGGAATAATGCAGGGCAGAAGGGCCCTTTGGATGTATGCTTTCCATTGGAAAGTATAAACAAATAACACAGTCTGTGCACGGCACATCTCTGCTACAGTCACTAGGAAGAAGGAAAACGTTTCAAAGGGCTTTAGGATACCAACCCACAGCTATGTGGCAACCTGTAATATCAAAGAATGGTGCAGCACATCAGCAAACCATTTTAGCACTCAATTTAACGCAAATCTCGAAGATTAACAGCAAAGTAAGTAATCCTCATCTTCTCTCAACCCCCCCCATCCCCCTCCAAAAAAAAGGAGTTAGTTCATAAAGAAAACTACAGCACAGTTCTTTGTTCAGCTGTACCTTCATGTGTCCACACAGCACAGGTTCCCCACCTCCAGCTTATGCATCTCAGGATTTTAGTCCATATGGAAAGTCTGTCATTCACTCTCCCACTCTTACACACACACGCATGCTCACGCACTCCACACCACACCCGCACTCTTGCTCCCCAACACACACTGCCTGGAACTGCTCCGAGGATTTTAGAATTTCCTCTTGCTAGCAGATTCCTCCCTCCCCTCGCATCCACTCCACCCCGTTCTGTAATTAGGCTTAACAAGAGCAATTAACAAAACAAACTCCTCTCCGCCTGGTGGCCTGATAATTCTGATTGTCATAATGTATTAAGATGTGTAAGCCAGTTTAAAATAAAGGTAAATTACAGCATTGCACAAGGGCCATTTTGCACCTATTTCTACTGCTTTTATCATAGGGATAATGAACATTCAGCCACGCCTTTAATTTAAAATATAAAATACCAAAACTCACATCTGAACAGCAGAACTCAAAATTGATGGTTTTGAACCAACAAGACTATTTTGATTTTTTTTCCTAGTTTTCTCGAGGGCAGCTCTCTTCTACTATGCACAGCAAATACCTTAGAAAGATTTTTCTTTATGGAGTTACTTTGTGATCCTAAACATCCAAGGTGTAAAATCAAGTTTCAATGCATCTTCTGGCTTTATGGTTGTCCATGAATAAACTGATTGCAATTGTTTCTTTTGCCTGGCCTGGTGTCTAATGGCATGATACAGGAGACCAAAGCCTCAACATTTTTCTGATGGTTTGTCTGTCCACTTTTAAATCACTTTCCTTCAGCAAACAAATCACATAACCTCAGTGTCAGAATCATAAAAAGAACCAATTGAGGACTAACTGATTTCAGGTGGTCAGTGGAGAAACTTTGATGTCCTTTGATTTCAGTGAGCTATGGGTACAACACGCAGAGAAAATTTACAGACAGCCTGAATTCAGTTGGAAAAACATATCTAGTTCTTGTTCTGCTTATACAGTCTGTGAGTGTGTAATTAAAACTATCAACGTGAAATGAGTTAACATATCAAAATCAGAAGCACACAGAAGACCCAAAAATAAAACCAGTTTGATATGTGACATGGATTTGGGTTCATGTGAACTGAAAAAACCATTCTGTTCCCTCAGTTATGCACAGTCTGATTCACAATACCATCTGCCAACTAACCACAAACAATTAAAAAAAAAAAGACAAAAAAGAAAGAAAAAAGAAGGCCGGTGTTGCTAGTATATTGTTGGAATCATGCAGTTTCTGATAAGCTAGTTATGTTTTCCCAAGTCAATGATTTCATCTCTGCTGGGTGTCAACATTTACACAAGAATAATTTGGGGGGTCAGAAAGACATCAGCAAATGAGATTTCAAAAGGTTTCATAACAGCACAGATTGCTCAAACCCAGGGAAAGGAGGGTTTCAGCTTCCAGAAGTTCACTCTTCTGCTTCTTCATTCCTCCTTCCCTGAAGCTGAGTCAAAGTTCTGTAAAAACCTACAGCCAACCATCAGATTTGCAAGACAACAGACTCACATAAAAAACCCCAAGCTCTGCAGTGAGACAAACACTCCAAAATGTCAGTAAATGGAGACCTATTATGGTGCAAACTCAGGCATTCTTCCAGTTGGTAGGAGATGCCAGGAGATCTAGGATTGTGTACAGAAACTCAGGTCTGCAGTCTGGCATACAATGCACCATCTTTTTCTCCACCTCATGTGATGTTTAGAAAGAAGAGTGCTGACTGGAAGATCCAGCCGTTTTCCCAGATTTTTTCCTCTCCCTTCTCCTTGAAAGCCCAGCGCCTTACTTTAACCACAGACTGTTCAAACGAAGAGAACCAATTTTGTCTTGTATTTTTCCGCTTTGCTCATCAGAACAGCAGTACTTGCTTCACAAACATCAAATAATGACTAATCTGATTTTCACAATACCTCCCCCATATGTTCATGAAGGTATTATTGCTATTCTCGCTCTGCAGAAGGGTTATGGAGACACAATGACATTAACATCAAAAGCATACATTAATTTTGGGATGCAGAGCAGCTGATTTGCTCAGCACAGTGCATTATTTTCCATGTTCAAAGCATTTCTCTTCCTGGCATCTGTGATGGCTCTGTATTTTGCAGGACTTCACATCAGGCAGCCAGGAAGAAGTCAAAATTATTGCCCACCCACAAAAGGCTTTGCTGAGGTGAACTGGCCTGAATCTTATTCAGAAGCACAGGTAGGAAGAGTACATAGCTCTTCAGAGCAGAGCTCACCTGCTCTGAGAAGAGCAGCACTTCTTCCTACCATGGCTGTCTTACTTCCTTATGCAGCAGCAAACGAGATGGCGGGAAGAGGTGTCTTAAAGATAACATTTTATTACACCACCCCAATTCATCTCCCCCAGCAAGCTTGTCTTATGCCTCAATGAGGCAAGTAGCCAGTTAACAGTAATTAAATGAGTAATTAAAGACTGTATCATAATGCATAAGAGGATCAAATTGGAGTTAGGCAAACAACCTTAAACTCTGGAGATTTTGAATTTGCAACTTTAGTAAGGTTTTTCTACAGTTTTTATGCTTATTTTTGAAACTGCATAAAGAAAAAAAAGCAGAGATCTCATGACCTGGCACTACTATGATGCTTACAGAGATGAAGAACAGAGCCAAGGTATTCTGATCTGCCACAGGCAGACCTGGCTCAGAGCAACCGTGCAGTTGTTTTTTGCAAGGTCTGCACAAGCATTGTAAGGGATAGGACACTTCTGTTGGTGGGTTTCATCAGGTGACAGGCTGGCAGCAGAGGAATGACTGCTCTCAGGCATCTTGATTTCATGCCAGGTGTGGTGTGGAGTTGGTTCTTCCTCTTCCAGTGCTCGACTCAGACTTCTGATTGGTTCCCCTGCCCAGCAAGTCCTCAGCTTGTTCCTCCTGACCCCTCTTGTAGTTTCCCTTTCCAGTCACTCACATCTACCACTCTCACACCCAGGCTCCTCTGTGCCAAGTCTTCTCATCAAGCCAGTTTCAGTCCCTCCTGGTTCCTCATCTGCGCTGCACTTCTTTCCTGTCCTACTTTAAGCACACATGACAGCTCTCCATCCACATGTGCCCCTTCCTGCTGACCAGCAGGCCTGGCCTCCACAGCCTCCTCATCAGGGTGGTGCAGTCCAGTCTCCAGGCACCTCCTGGTGCTCCTGTGCAGGCACGTAGCCCTGAGCTCAGTCCACACGTTGAGCAGACACGGTGTCAGGCCAAGTGGAACTCCTGAGACTATGTTAGTGTGGCACTGAGCCCGAGCTAATAAGCCCTGGTGAGAAGCCGGATATATTAGCTTGGGCTTAGCACCGTGCTAATGCAGTCAGGCAGCTTTTGGATCAGAGCTGGCTTACAGCCCGCCCGCTTTTAACACCGAGCTTGCTCGTCTTCGTCTACAATAACCCATAAAGATAAATCCCCTGGTCTTGTACTAACCTTACTCTCAGTTTCCCTCTTCCCTGACACTGCTGATCTCCAGGCATAGTCTCTCCTCCTTCATAATCCCCTCCAAGTTCAGCTCTTGTCCAGAGGCTTTTAAAAAGTTCCTTTTGATGGCTCTCTGGCCTCAGGATGGTCTGCAATGAGCACATGCTGAACATTCACTCCTTCTGCTCTCAGTTCTGGTGTTCCATTCTAGACACAAGAGTGTTCTTCCATTGAAGGGAGCTGTGATGCCCTCCTGCAGCTCCTGGGAGGGCTGCTCTGCCAATCCTCTAGGCTGGCTTCTAGCTCAAAAGCAATTCTCCTGGATGTGGGAGTCAGAGATAGACATGGGGACAGGACTGGAGCGTGTTCTGCTCTTGCTCTGACAGAGACCCAATGCAAATGAAGCACATGTGGAGATCCATGAACTGGGAAGTGCTCCTGGCAGAGGGAATGGCATTTGAGCATCCCAGACCATGACAGTCACCACCCTCCACTGCCACGTACGCTGTCCTTCCCCAAGCCACTGAACCTGTCATTCAAACTTGTGCTCCAAAAAATGGGGGCTGTCATTGGTGGAGACAATTGGTGGAGATTACTTTTAATCAGAAAAGTCATCACACTCCTAATGTTAGCTATACAATTTTTGTCACAGCCAAATTCTTGGAAATGACAGAATAGATTTTGGGGGAAAATGCATCCATAGGAGAGGAAAATGCAAGAAACACCTGAGCCACACATTAAGAATTTGGTAGATTTATGAGAACCTAAAAGTGAGATCTCCTAATGCAAATTGTCTGTCTGTCTCAGCAACAGGTTATGTTAGCAGGCTACTAGATATCAGTTCCCTGAGATTTATATTAGGGGGATGTTATTGAACATTCTCCTTTGTATGAGAATGAGAATATTGCCATCAGACACAAGCCACATACAAAGCATGTGCTTAGATTTAAACTCTATTTCCTTGGTCTGCTGTTCCTCTTTCAGTGACCCAGGTCAATGCACTAATTTTATTAATTATACAGCATGGAAAGGTTTGATAGAGACAGAGGATACTCCTATTCTAGCAAGTTTATACAATTTTCTCCTTTTCTTGTACTAAATCCTAATGGGCAATGCAGGCAATGGAATGCTGAAACTCCTATTTTTCATCACTGTTAAGATTAGAAAAGTAAACAAATGACTATGTAATTGCAGTAGCTTGCTGTAATAAAACCAGATCCTTAAATGACTAATCACATCACCAAATAATAGTAATAGATTTTTTTAAAAAAAGATTAATTTGCACCAGTCTGTGCCAGCATATCCCTCTCATCTAAAACAATTAGCACTACGTGCACACAAATCAGGCAACGGGGAGTAAGGGAAGCTTGCAATCAGACCTAATGTCTTCCCTTCCTCTCAGCCCCCAGTACAGGACAGCCACTTCCTTTCTACAAACGCTTTGCTCAGATCTGTACGCAAGACAGGCCACATCTTCCGGGGAGGCTCAAAGTCTTTGCAGACGCACAGTTGCCTTCAAAGCATCACTGGAAATCTGTGTGGGAAGACTCTAAAATATTAAAACCATCCTATACTCTTTTCTTCTAAGCCAACAACAAACCCCCTCCAAACTTATCTATCACTTCTCTGCTCAGTTTATTCTGGGCTGCAGAATAAACTTTCTGACTACTGAAAAAGATACACAAATGCATAAGATGCACCACATGTGCAAAGAAAAACAAATAGAGAAAATATGTATGTCCCTTCCAGGAAGACAGTTCTTTTCCAGAGCATTAAAATTATGCATAAGCATTTCCCCTATTACCACAAGCAGGCAAAAAGAAAGCTGGTGTGGAAAAAATGCACTTCCAAATATATGTATCTTATCTGTCCTAAATCCGAACTGACTTACCTTTTAGATCAACACTTCTTTGCCATCTTGCCTGATTTTCTTCTTCCACAAGTGAACACTTGCCCTCTAACAGATTCATAAGCCATTGCCTTCAGTTTTAAGCAATCCCCATCTGAAAGTTTGCTACAGCACTGGTAACCACAGCCCAGCAGCAAGCAGGACGCGACTCTGCTCCTCCTCGCGCAGTGCTCGGGCAGCCAGCCCGTGCTTACTGACTACAGACCAGAGATTGTCATGTTTTCTGTTTCCCCATTTCTACCCTGAGAGCCGGCCTGTGCAGCAGGATGACTTTCAGAGACACATCCTTCATACCCTCTCCTTGCTGCCAGATGTCCTCTGCAGCCAGTGCATTGCTTTCATTTTGTATTTCACAATAGCCTAAAAATTTTAATAAAAATTCCCAGGCTACTCCTCCTGAAAAACAAAGTTATTATTCTTAAAGAAGGTGGGGAGGCCAAAACAGCTGATCTCAGTTAAATCTGAGTTTCTCTAATTTGACATTTCTTTCTGACTGTCAAATCCAGGCTTCTGCCAGTCCTTTATATATTTCTCCATTTGAAACATGGTCGAGCTGACAAGGTGTGGGGCAGTACAATAGTGATGCTATTTCCCTGAAATACCTGGCACATTTGCAGCGCACAGCTCACTGTGCAGAGAGAAGAGGGCACTAACAGACCTTCAGAGGCTCCTGATCAGTTTCTGTGGATGGATGCTCTGACCCCATAGATAATGATGAGGATGAATCAATTGGTTTAAGTCTGGCAAGGAAGTAAAGACAAACAGGTACCAGAAATTCAGTGTACATACTGGTGACTGGAAACAGGCAAGGCACAGGGAAATATTTTTTCTGATTAATTTACATAAAAATAAATCTGACTTTTGTAGAGTTGATGTGATTTTGCAAATCACCACATCGAAGACATCTAAACAAAGTCCATCTGCATGTTTATAAACATGTACAAGTGTTTAAGGGACACAATATGTTTAAAAAAAAGTCAACAATAACGGTTAGTCTATGCTTCCAATTATATTCTTTCTTCAATTAGTCTTGAAGAAACTAACACCTCTATTAATCATTTCAATTAACTCCACGCACCACATGACATCCGCACCAGCAGCCCATATGTTGCGTTCCAATCACCCAAATATTAAAGCCTTTTTAATTGATTGATCTAAAGAACATTCAACAGGCTCAAGGTGGCAGGCAGCCAGGAAATCCCAAAAGAAGATGACAAAAAGGTGGGGGTGCTAAACCAGCTTCCCAATTTGTTTTTCCTCTTCCTCCAGGGTTCACTAAGTTAATCCAATCACAGCCCATAAAGCCCCTTTTTAATAAAATAAATAAATAGATAAGAGAACACACATGTTGGCTTTCCCCCAGAGAAGCCCCCTCTGCTAAAGCTGGAGAGCCATCCTGCTAAGAAAGTGCCGCATAGGAGGGTGCATTTTTTATCCAGCAGAAATATTTAGCTTGGCCGCCCGCCAGGGAATGCTGAAAGAATAGACTGAATTAGGGGATTTACCTTCCACGTGTTTGGCACGCGTCATTAGAGGCTCTGAAGAGCTTGACTCTTTCGCTCTCTCACTCTCTGTTTTTACTCCCCCCCACCAGAGCTTTGATGCAGAGAATAAAGTATGAGCTATGAGAGCAGTTGATGTGTTGCAGTTCTGAATGTTGGCACGGTGGCTTTTGTGCTGTCGAAGAAAACCGATGCCCAGTTTCTGAAACTTTTGTTGTTTTGTTGTTTTTTTGGTTGTTTTTTTTTTTTTTTTAATTCCAGTCAGGTATGGAGTGATACATTTTAAAAGCATTTGCTTTAACACAAAAAAACCCCCACCCCATGCTATTTTTCTTTCTCTCTTTTCCTAAAAACAACAACAACAGAAAAGTTTTTGAAGTTTTCTGTAGACAGATTTAAACTTGGAGAAAGTGGCTTAAAAGTAAATTCCATTGGTGAAACTCCAACTACAGAGCATTTTAGGAGCTCGTTTGAAAGGTTAGTTTTGTAACAATAACCCATGAATTACTCTGTCATTTGACTTTCATATGCTTTTATGTGGACTTATATTAGTTTAAAAAACACTTCTTTTCCTAAGTACTTTGGTCTTGCAAAAACCTATTAAGATCTATAACCAGAATGTGTTGAAGTGGTTGGTCTATACCTCAAGTAACTTGAGCACCTTCTCAGAATTTCGAATTTGTGAAAGGAAAGACTATATTTTAAGTTAGCCTCTGCCACCTTAACTTAGGGCAAGGGAAAAAAAAAAGAAAAGGAAAAACCCCCACAGTTTCCAGATGAATAAAAGCATAGGGATCCTTAAACCAACAGTAAATGCAAATGTTTGTGTCTGGCACATGTGCCAGCCCTGTTTACAGGGCAGTCTTTCAGAACAACTCCCAGTGCCACTAACACCCATTCATCGAGCTGGTGTGAGCACTGGGAGAGCCCTGCTGCAGCTGCCTCTGCTGTACTGTCTCATCACAGTATCAGATAAATACAGGCCCTATTCACTCACAGTTTTTATTGCTATTGATTAAAACAAATCAGTTTAGAAGCTACTTGATGACATGCTTATTCAAAGCAAGATTCAAGCAGAGTTTCTGAACTACAGTCCTGGCTGTATCTTTATCCCACCTTCACTTGCAAAAAACCCGTGTCTGACTTCGGTTCAGCTAACTCATGCCACCAGATGACAGATCACGTCTGAATTTTCATCTCTCTTTCTGTAAAACTAGTTCATTTGGCCTTGCATATCAGGAGATCCTGTGGGCTGCAGAAAAGCAGCTTGGAGGGATGGATACTAGCCCTCAGATGAAAATACAAGATATTAACTTCAGCATCAGAAGGGTGCTGAGGACCATCTCCTTGCTGAATGTAAAACACCTCAGCTGTAGGGACCTCCTCTTAGCTTAAGGGCAGACCCATAGTTTATCACTTCTTAAGTAAATCATTCATAATTCATAGCCAGGTTGAAAACCACACAAATAATGAGCTCTCAGTATTAGTCAGCGGAAAGTGAGAACTGGAGTTTTCCACCTAAACCCGTAAAGGCTGACAAGTTCAGACATGATTTTGTGAGCTCCTTCCTGGACCCCACGTTTTTAATTCAATTTAAAGAAAGCTAGGCAGCCATTTCCCCCCTGTCTTTGAAGTAAAGATGTTAACATCCGTGCTAATAATACAAACTACCCCTTCTTTTATCAAAGGCTTCAGCAATCGCAAAGGCTTTCTTTTCATCACAAAGAAAAACTGCAAACTAAAGCTGCCTAGATCTGCTGCTGAAAGGGCAGGTTTGGCTCTGTACACTGCACAGATGCCAGCCAGTGTCCAAAGCACTGCTTTATAAATTCATAGAATTGTTTCAGTTACAAAACACTTTTAAGATCATAGACGTTAAAGGTCATTCCAACCATGAGCCCAGCACCACCAAGTCCACTGCTAAGCTGTGTTCCCAAGTGCCACAGCCACATGGCTTTTAAATACCTCCTCCTAGGATGGTCATTCCACCACTTCTTCAGGTAGCCTGTTTCACTGCTTGACAACCCTTTCAGGAAAGAAATTTTTTCTAACATATCCAATCAGAACTGCCCTCCATGCCAGTTGAGGCTGTGTCATCTTGTCATAGAGAACAATAAAGTCCTCACTGAGCCTGGTACAGGGGCCTGGTCACTGGCCAGGCCCTGCAGGTCACACTGTTGCTGATCCAAGCCAGAATGCCACTGGATTTCTTGGCCACCTGGGCACAGGCTGGCTCATGTTCAGCCACTGTCAACTGACAACCTCAGGTCCTTTTCTGCTGGGCAGCTTCCCAGAGACTCTTCCCCCAGTCTGTAGTGCTGCATGAGGTTCTTGTGAACCAACAGCAGGAGCTGGCATTTCACCTTGTTGGACCTCATACAATTGGCCTTGGCCTACTGATCCATCCTATCCTGTCCAGATCCTCCTGTAGAGCCTTTCTACCCCTGCAACACACCGACATTCCTGCCCAACTTGGTGTTGTCTGTGAACTGACTGAGCGTGAACTTAAACACCTTGTCCAGGTAGTTGATAAAGCCATTAAACAAATCTGGCCCCAGTACTGAACCCTGGGGAGCACCACTGGTGACAGGTTGGATGTACCTCCATTCACCACCATTCTCTGGGCCTGGCCATCCAGACAGGTTTTTACCCAGTGAGGAGTGCCCCTGTCCAAGCCATGAACAGCCAGGAGTATGCTGTGGGAGACAGTATCAAAGGCTTTACTGAAGTCCAGGTAGACAACATCCACAGTCTTTTCCTCATCCCCTAAGTGGGTCACCTGGTCATTAGGGGACCAGGTTAGTCAAACAGCACCTGCCTTTCATAAATCTACACTGGCTGAGCCTGATCCCCTGGTTCTCTTTTACGTGTCAGGATGATCTGCTCCATAACCTTTATATTCCCAGTGGAGTGTCTTTGCTGCTAACTGAATCTCCAGATGACTGGCCATGCAGCATTTGTGTACTGTGCACTAGTACTATTAGGAACTGCAATAGAAAATTACCCATCAGTCGTTTCCACCTTATCAGAAAACAGAGTGTGTGCTCTGGACTGACAATCCCAAATGGGAAAATTCCTCTGTGGAAAGACTGCAAGTTTAATAAAAAGTAATAGTAAATGAGCCACTGAAAGTAGCTCAGTTGGTTAGAGCATGGTGCTAATAATGCCAAGGATGTGGGTTTGGTCCCTCTAAGAGCCATTCACTGAAGGGATGATCCTTGTGGGTCCCTTCCAGCTCAGACTACTCTGTGAATTAAGATGTGTGTGTTTCAGGCCTGCATTCCATGACAAAGTGCCACAGAGCAGTATGTGCTTCTCCGTGTGAACCTGTAAGGCAAGGCTGTTCAGTGTTCCCCATGCCACTGGCACAGGGCTGCCTTCCTGTAAAACACCCGCTGACACAAAAGATGCTTTTCTGCAGCTCTGGCCCCCATCACACATGATCCCAGGAACATGTGGATTTCCCATGACTGTGACTGAAATCTGCCTGCCTGCTTTGCCTCTTTAGTAGATACAGTGAGGCCAAGTGTATTTCAGTATTGTGATTGATATTTTGAAACTTAGATCAAATAACAGAAAGCATTGGCCTGACAATATCAGTTCAGTGGCAAATGGCTTGATGTGTTTGTCACCATTAAAACAAACTTGTGTTTAAACACAGTCTGCTTATCATATTTACAGAATAAAAATAAAAATATGACCTTTAAAATGAAATAAAAGAGCTCTTTTTTCCCCCCCACATCTCCTCCCTCTGTGTTTTTAATTAAAACCACGAACCAACACATGTATGCATCCTTCCTTTTGTAATAGCTTGGGATTCCACTCTCAAATGCTACACAGATAAAACGAACATTTACGTGTTAGCGATTCGCAGTGCAGTAAATTCTCCTTTCCAAACCTGCCGTCTTCATTAAAATCTTATTTGCTTTGTAATCTCCTTTGATCGCTAAAGTTATAAGAAGCCCCCTCCTCTTCTTTTGATACTATCAGTGTAGCTTTTGACCAGAGAGCGTGATGAATTAAATGTATGACAGATATGACAGGTGAGGAGTGCTTGGAGAGGGCTTAAACAGCAGGGATAAGACAAAGCCCCCATTTAAGAACAAAACCCCTACCCGATGGCTCGCCCGTTAATGACCAACCACTCTATTTGTCCTGGTGGATGAGGAGCAAGCTGATACTACAGACAAAGCTTTGTTAGCCACAGGGCTGTTCTTCAATCAGGCCACACAACCAACTAATTGAAATGCCCAGTTTTTCCCCCTCAGGATTTGATATACAAGCCAGGGGGTTTCTAGGTATACTCTTTTCTTTTTCTTTTTTCCCCCCTGTAATATATTAATTCAGCCACCACAAGTTTACAGCTGGACTAAGTGGAATTACACCATATAAACCTAAAAATCTATCTGCAGGGATCCAGCTAAGCCCTGGAGAGAGACAAGTCCAGCAATACAAATCCAAGGAAATTTGGAAGTCAATCCATTAGGATTACCAAGCCTTTGATTTTGGAAGTCACAGGCTCAAAATATGGAAGTGATGAACTCTATCTTCCTTCATTTCAGCCTCTTTTCAGAGGACTTATTGACCCCATTTTTTTTCTATTAAAACACATTGATAAATGTGAATTATATTGGGTTTCCACTATATTTCAAATGAAAATACCTGCTTTCCTGAACTCATGGGTAGCATACTCTTTAAAATTTCACACGTATTTTCTACATATTTAAAACTGCCACAAGCAAAATCATCACTCTTCTCAACAGCTGAAGGCCCCTGCCCTCCCCTCTTTAAGGTCCATGTTAACTTCCAGCGTGGTGTGCTGTACCAAAATGTGGAGCGTCAGGCTCTGGTAACTGTAAACCACTGGCTGCTTCCCAGAGGTGAAGAAATCTCTGTGCCCCCTGCAGACCAGGATTATATTCTCAATGGGCAGTCTCTCATTTCAGCCTACCAATCTGCGGTTAGCAGAAGGCCAGGAGTTTCCAGGGGTAGGTGCCAATGCAATATTCATTGTTAAACCCAAATGGTAAAGAAAAATTAGATTATAGGGATGTAGTAATGATCTGGGTATAATGGAAAACACTACCTCACGCAAGAAGAGTTTTCACTTTCAGAAGAAATTTAGTTTTCATCTCTTTGCTCCTTCCTGTCCTGCCCTCACAGTGTGCTGTGGCTGAATCATTCGTGCTGGTATCAGGAAATCTGGGTTCTGTTCTTAGCTCTTCCGCAGGCCTAGTGTGTGGCTTCTGGCACACCTCAGACCCCTCCTGTGCCTCAGTTTCCCTATATAAAAATGCAAATATTCCTACCTATTTCACAAAAAGTGTGGTCCAGTGGTTTAAACCATAGAATCAAGATGTCTGAATCTCAAACAGAATATGGTATCAATTTCTGCTGTCTTTGAAGCAACTACCCTTAGCGACCCAAGGGGTCAGCTTCCCCTGGGAAATGCTGAATGGCCAAAACCCAGGCTTCCTGGTAGAACACATGTGCTAGTTTCTGTCTGGATGAGAGCTCAGCCTCACCTCGCAGTGAGACCACTTACGTGGCATGCAAAGGGAAAGACGGTCCAAGCTGCAGCCAGCAAAGCTTTTGGGAGCTGCTCTCAGTAGAAAGCCACAGTGACCTTCTCTCTGAGTGCTTGTCTGCAGACCACCCAGCAGAGCTGGCCTGGCTCTGGCTCAGCCATGACAGTCCTAATTCAGCGTGTGGAGGCATAAGGCTACAGTTCCAAAACGTCGCTACGTGGGACAAAGGGCTGAAATGATAGCTTTCCCCTTCCCCAGGGAGCACTCTGGAACTTCTGGCCATTTTGCAGCAAACCACTGTGTCTCTCACGCTCTCTCCTCCTCTACTTTTCCTCCACGAAAAATCCCCCAAAGTTTTGAGTCCATTCAACTCAGAATAAATAGCAATTTGAAAACTTTTGGAGGGCAGAAAAAGCACTTCCTCTCTGGCTCTGTCTCATGGTTCTCTGACTCACTGGACACTTGCAAAGGTTAATTAAATTATGCTTAGATAATCATGATATGTAAAGTCTCAGACAAATGATAAGTGTTAACATTATGATGCATAAAAGGGTCATTCAGACAGAACAACGTTATAGAAATAAAGAGGGAAATATTGTTAACCTCACAGAAATATGCATTTTTTTCACTACAGACTCCAATAAAGCTAGCAACATTGTTACCAGGATTGTCACTAACCTTGTTATGAAAAAAACCAGACTGATTTTTAGGAAAAGAGCATAGGGATTCAGATCAATAAATAAAGGGTAAAGGGAGTGAGGGAGTAAAAAAATCCCCATTAATCTGGTGTATTTTGTTTTTGAATGTGCAGATCTGAACGGAAGCTGCATTTTTTCAGACAGCTTTCCAATCTCCCTATTAGATATAATGTTATAGTCTTATTACACATGTTGCCTACTAGATGTGCTCTGACTTTTATAGATGTCAACCCCATTTCTTAATTCAAGACATTTGTCTCTTGTGATCTCTGCGCCTCTGGGTTAGAGTTCCAGCCAAAGAGGTGAGCCAGCTTTGTATTTGCAATGCAGCCATAAAATCCTCTGGTGCTACACCCCTGAAAACTGCTGCTGCCCTGCAAAAAGGCCTGGATTTTGTCTGTCTGCAGCTCAGCACCCAGAAAGGACATTTTGCAGAAGGGCTCAGTGGACATTCAGGAAAACTGCTTTCAGGACCTTATCTGAAGGACAATACTTAACTTTCACCACCTGGGCCTGGCCCCTGAAAGGAAACAGTCACACTCAATTATTGTCTTTTTCTAGACAATTACTATTTAATCAAACCTCCAGCTGATATTAACTGGTGGAAAAAAGGCTATTTTTAGTCAGGACAGTGATTCCCCCTCACTCCTTTCATCTATGAGTAATGTATTTCCTTTTGCTCTCAGTACCACAAACCAGTCCACACCAGATGCTCAGTATTAGGTAAAATTAAAAATGTGGGCATCATACCCTTTGAAAGATGCTTTGAACTCAAATTAATATACCTAAACCCACTATTTAAATTAAAGATATCCTGTCTCTCTGCTGTGTAGTTTTCCCTTTTATCAGAAGGGGAATTTTAGTCCATTTAAAGGTTTTTTGGTTCAGCTCCACAGACCACGCTTTGACTTAACAACACATTGTAATTTCCTTTTAGCCACAAGAATAAAGGAAATGTATAGAAGCAACACCATAATCTTGTCAAGCACTCTCTTTCGTTTCCCTGAACAAGCCTGTTTGAGAAAATGTGAAGCCTAAGATTTTTAAGATGTTATCTGGAAGATGTTTAGATCATGGAACACTTTTATTGAAAACAGACGTATGTATTTTTATGCATCTACTGATGTACCCACACACATAAAATATATGCCTACTAAATTCTTTTATGGACAAGAACAGAACAATCTGAAACCTGAAGAGGTTTTTTAGAGTTCAATCCTCTTGCCTCAGCATTTTACCTTTTCCAGACTTCTGCTCCTGATCTGCATGGATACCTGAGAAAGCCCCACCAGGGAAGTAACAACCACGGAGTGCCTGCACCCAGAATCACCTGTGAGCAGGGCTCTGTAACTGCTGTCAGAAGTAAAAAGGTGGGAACAGTGTAAAATACATTGATTTCTCATGTATCTCTATGTATTTACGTAAAACGGGCTCCTGCACTACTTGTGCCCTTTATTTGCATCTTTGATCTTTTTCAAACCCCAATTATTTAAATGCAGCTGCTCCACTTCTGGAGCTACAGGACTTGAGGCAGTTTGCTGAACACACTTGGACTTTACATTTCATAAGGGAACACCACTCACCTTCACATCCAGTCCATCCCCTCCTGAAGTCTCCCTTGATGTCAATCACTGACCATGTCCAAACTACAGGCAGAGGTGTAAGAGCTGCCTCTTCCCTTTGGCACTGAACCATGGAGCTGTGAGTGCCCTGGTTTAGGTTCTGTGGGACCAGGAGCACACACAGAGCAAGCCTGGGAGGCACCCACGTGCTCTGGGGCATCCAAGTGTGCATGGGATGCTGTTCCCTCTGCAGACCCTGAGGCCTCTCTTGCTCCTTGGCACCTTGGCCAAGGTGCCAGTGAGGCACTGGAGGGCAGCTTGGCCCTGGCTACAGCACAGCACAGGGAGGGGGACCTGCCAGGAGAAAACCCAACCACCAGGCTGTAGAAAATGATGCTGCTGAGCCTGCTGTACTGCACAAGTGGAGAGGTAATAGCTGACAGTGCTAATGATGCCACAAAAACTACTTCAGGACAAGGCAAAAGAGCAAGTTAAGCATCTGCAAGTTCTCTCAGTGCTGGTTAGACAGTGATAGTAAGAAAGTTTATCCCCAAGAGCTTTCTCCTCACTGAAGGTGTTGAGTTAACTGGAGGTGACCTCTCACTGACCCAGAGGCAGCATCTGCAAGTGGTGTGCGGCAGTGGCAGCCAGGAAGCACTTCTCCCAAACAGCGCCCTTTCAAAACACCACTCCGAAAAGCAACAGCTGAGGTGACCCAGGAGTCAGCTGCCCAGCCCCATCCAGCGTGGAGGACTCCCTTCAGTCTCCCTTCACCCTCCTGGGATTTCATCCATCTTCATTTGCTTTTCCTTGCTGCCATTTCCTCTGACTTTTCAAATTTGGGACACTGGTAGCTATTATTCATTCTCTTGTTTCTTACCAGCCGTGCTGGTAAGAGCTGCAACTTTCCATCAATAAATACCACATCTTATTTAGGCATTATTTTAATCACTGCATTTTTTCCTCAGGTATTTCTTGAGCAAAAGCAGGGTTTGCAGCATTATTACAGTTTAGAAGTCTAAGAGAGAAATATCTCCATGCAATTACTAAGTGCCTTTCTGGGTAACCACAAAATAACTTGCTAATGGAAAATCTGAATAGGAATGAAAATACAACTGAGGTATAAAGAAAGTAACTGTCCAAACCATTTGAATTTAAGCAAGTATGAATAAACCTCTTAATTGTGTACCCTTTTTGTGTATAAAAAGGGTGAAGACATGAAGCAGCAGGACTTAACGCTTCCACGACAAACAATGGTGTAAACACCAAGAGATTTTCCAATTTCCAGCTATAACAAACCATTTAGCTCTGGGTAATTCCAATAATTTTAGTCATCATCTTGCAAAACTGCATAACTCGTATTCAGATTAAATGAATTTGAGTAATCTTGTTGCCATGTCTGGTTAAGAGGACAGATAACAACATATTTCAGTTTCACAGTAGGGACAGGGAAAGCTAGCTCTTATCTTCCTCTCTGCTTCTTGGTGGTTCGGGAGGAACAGGGGAGAAATGGAGCTGTTCTGAGGGGAGAGAATTAGTGTGGGAGATGAAAGGGCAAGCAGGAGTCCTGGTAGCAGATTTGGGCATAGGGTCATGTTTACCATTCTAAGAACAGCTCCCCAAACTGTTATACCTCATCTTTCCTCCCCAAATGTGAAAAGGCAGGCTCTCTATCTTGCATTAGTGGATAACAGTGGTGAGGAAGGCATACAAATGTGCAGCTGGTGACAAGAACCTCTCATCTCAATGGAAAAGACAGAAGGAGTCCGAGATTTTGTGTAAGAGGAAGAGATCTAATGACTTCCCCAAGGTTTAACTGAAAGCAGACAGCAGGGGTAGGAGCTAAACCCATGAGTCCTGAATCACAGCCCTTCATCTCAATCACAAGACCCTCCTTCCTCTTGGATGTTTTGCACTATTTAGGGTAATCAAGAAAAGGACTGCTGTGCCCTCCTAAACCAGGAAGAAGAGCAATGGGTTCCAAAGGAATGACAAAACTTGCTATTGCTGCAGAAGCAGAGTCTTGTTTCCTATGCTGGTCATCTGTGTTGAATCAAGATCAATTTCTATTGCATTAGATTAGAAAATGCAGAGCCTTTCTTAGAAAAGATGCAAGACAGCATGTCTAACCATGCAGCATGCTCTGCTGCAAAGCCTGCAGAGCCAGCTCCAAGCCCCTCTGGCTGTGGAAAACTGTACTGTCCTGAGGGGTATCAGGAGAGCAAGGCAGACACATTAACAGCTAAGTTAATAAGCTTTACAGCTCAGAAAGTCACACAAATTCAGGTTCAGGGACATACTCACACAGTTTCTAAGGCTACCTCAATCACTGCTCAAACTCCTGAAGGCTGCTGAACCTTGTTTGCAAGCATGATCTTTCTTGCTTTCTGGTTTTGCCAAGGTTGGGAAAGGATGTGCTTGTGCTCAACGTGTCATGAAGTAATCAGCAAGGAGCTATTTCTTGAGATTTTTCAGCTAAAGATTTTCCCGAAGAACAAAACTGTCCCAAGCAAATTCAGACATGAAGTTCTTTAGTCTAAGAGGGGCTTTTCCATCACAGCAATGAGGCAAAAAAAAATGCCAGCCTTGTTAAGATAGGCCTCATATCCTAGCAGAACAATTTTTTTTATGAAGTTGCCTTTTCTGTCAGAAGACTGTGGTGAGTGACTGAGAAGACCTAGACTCATCTTTCCTAAGTCTTCTAAGGTATTTCTAAGTATCACAGTAGTCTAGACATTCAGATACTTCTAGAAGGGTGAAGTAGTAAAGCATTATGCAGATATTTTTTTCAGGGCAGACCATACATAATAAGTTTTCCATCTTTGGAAAAAATTCTAGCTGACTGAGCAGTATACATGCATGTGCATGCCCATGAACTCACACTATTTTCAGTATCAAGACCATCTTCAAGCAATTTCTCACTCTTATAACGCATTTATCTTATGTAAAACAGATGCATGTCTTTGGGGTAGGCTTTTGTCTTTTAGTCTTAGATTGTGAATACCCTTTTTAATTAAAACGGGAAATACAAATTTCCTCATTTAGTTCCAAGCCTGAAGCCCACTAGCACACCAGCCATCTGCAGATTCAGCTGGAAGCCTTTCAGCATCCCACAATAAGTCTGCTGGTTAAATTAAGGATCTTTGGACATGTATAGGCCAGTGCAGCTCCACTGAGCTGTGCCCTTGTACACCAGCTGTAGCAAAGCTGAACTAGTAGTGCTGCACCCATCCTGAATCCTGAAACTCCATCTCCAACTGGAGTTAAATAGTTACATTATTACTACTTAAAAGCTGCAAAGCTGATGATAACCCTTGTTGGCCACACCTTTTAAAATCTCTGCTCTGTGCTACGCCTAGTTGGATGAAGAACAACTAAATGAGGAAGGCAGCAAACATTGCAAATGGAGATTATCAAACTGCACAAGAGGCAAACCGAGGCAGGACACCCAATTATCCTTAATGCAAAATAATTCAGTCCTAACTTTCTCGTTAAAATATTTATTTCTTAAAAATTCTTCCCTTTTCTTCACGTACCCAAATGAAGGTGGAAGCAGTCATTTCCTTTCCCAGTGGTGGAAGTGATACCAACTATTATGTCAGTATTAAGTGAACTTCCTCCCATCCATTTGAGTTAATGTCATCTGATGCAAATGAGATTATTAAAAGTGGGCTGTTCGGTTCCAAAAACCTAAAGGCTTGCAAGTTTATAGGCTCTAGACCCCTCCTATGGGTGATCAGATTGGGTGTCTATTGAATGGACTCAAAGAAACACATTTTCACACCTGTCAGGCCTAGATTAATATCCCTGCTAATTGCACTTTAAGAACGGCCAATTAGTTCTAGTTATAGAAGCTTTCATGGGTAAGGGGGAGAAGCAGCCTGTTATCACCATCAGGACTCATTGTTCCCCTGAATGGATTTGTGTCCCAAAGTGCGCGTGCCTCAGCGGTTGGACTGGAAGCCCTGCTGAACGCCACTGCAGTGACGCCTTTGTCCCAGCCCCAAACCTGCTTTAATGATGATGGAGACGGCAGAGGTGACCATAAACATTAAAGGGAAAATCAACTAATGCTGTGCTGAGATTACAAAGCCAGAAAGCATTTTCAAGCCAGAAGTGATTTGCTGGAATTACTCAATAATCCAAACTTCTATTTTGTCTAAGACAAAAACTTGTTTTTCCTCTAAAGCGACAGTACTTTGTAATAAAATGCTTACTCCAGCAAGGAAAAAAAGTGTCCAGTAATGTGGCTGAATTTGCAAAAGGCTGATAAGTGAAGCTGTGGCCTTGAATTGGCAGCCTGAAGAGTGACACTGCAGTGCCAACACCACCAGTGGGACACTTGAAAACAAATCAGGGACCAAGGGTTAGTCCAGCCATCGGAACGTGACAGGAAGGCTAGTTAATAAACACCAGCTAACCCCTTCAATTACAGCAATAAATTGTTCAATTGGTTAAATGTCCACAGGTTCTGCTCCAAACACCTCTGAGAACTGTTTAATTAGCAAACTCTTGCATCACTGGACAATCAGATCCTGGTGAGCATGGGGGACGCTCAGCGCCTGGGGAGTGAAGGGCGCTGGTGCCCCACGCAGCTCGACTCTGCAGGGCTTGCCTTTGAACCACGCAACCTGCTATGTTTTAACAGCTCTGCAGATTATTCATTCAGTGACGCCTTTTTTAAAAAAACAAAATTAATACTGTGAGGGCAAAATACAGCTTGGTTGCCATTCTTTCCACATCAGTTTTCTGCATTTCGATAACAAGCCCCACAAATTACAGCTTCTCACCTGCCGCAAGATTAGATAGCCGCGCACGCGAGACGGGTTACGCAGCACAAGAGATACCGAGTACCTGGAAACTGCATGTGGTACAAAACAGACCTGCAGATTAAAAGTCAGCAAGACTACTTCTTGAAAATATTTAACACACTGAATTTGGAATTATCTCACCAAGAGTTAAGAATATTTGAAACATTGCAAAATGATTTATCATTGAGATCACTGGTGGCTATGAAGAGTATTTAGAGCATATGCCACAGAAGCATTAAAAAATCCTGATACAAAACCAAGCTTTTGGTAAAAGCTATTTTACAAAAAAACCCCAACCCAAACCCACCAAACCAAACCAAACAAAACCCCTCATTATTTCTCCTGAATAAAGCAACAAGTAGGAGTTGATCACTGAGGATCAATTCATAGTTAAAGACTCATGTAAGTTGCCTCCACTGGACTTTTAATCACTGTGATAAACCACTGATGATACATATTCTGTTACCAACTAAAAACCACGCACTGATGCAGTGGAAAAGAATGTGTGGCTTTTAAAAATGTTTGTATTAATAAGATCCATTTAACAGGAATTTCATGTCTGAAAAACAACTCACCAAAGGAAATAAGTACTATTTGTTATGTTTAGACAATGAGGAGAAATTATGTTTTCCTGATGAAGTTTTCTTAATGAACTAAACCCAAGGTAAATTTATCACAGTTGGGAGTAAAAATATGTACATTGTTTGCCTGTGGAAAGCTGTAAGTGATCGCTCCCTGTCTCTCTAGCAAAAGTATTTCTTTGGAAAATGGCTCTAGGCAGAAATGTTCATTTAGAACAAATTTTGTAATAACATTGAAGAAATCTACTATTTTGCACTTCTGCTTGAGAGGCTGAGATTGGATGCTTGAAGGATATCCAAAGAACAGACAGGCAATTCTGTTTATTGGGGAAGGATGTGGTTGGACTGTGCCCTATCCCCCCACTTTGCAAAAATGCACAAGTCATTGAACTAAACTGAGGATGCTCCTGGCTGCACTTGGTGGCTCCTGGGATTCCTCTCCTGAGCACTGTGGTCTCACGCTGAGCCACCTGGAGAGCCTCAGCACCTAACTCAAGCTCGAAGATTCTCCTCCAGGTACGTACGGACGGGTCGACATCCACTCTGGGAAACCTGCAGGTTCAGCGTTGTTACTGCCTCAGGTTTAAGGACATGAATGGTTTTATTTGATTTAACATGCACATCTTGCACAGCTCAGCAAAGCAAACTTTTTAGATTTGCGTTCACAGGAAGATTTCTGTTGACTTTTAGTCCCCGGGTCAATCTTGTACAGAGCAATTTGAATGCAAATTTTAATCTTTCTGTTGCCAGACCCCGCAGAGAAAAAATACTGCAGAGACCCTTTACTACTAACAAATAATGTCAGTTTGTGCATAGTGCTTAATGTTAAAGAAAACAGTTTTGGTGTGTATTAAAAACTGTTCTGCTAAAAGTTGTGTACTGACCGCTGCTGAAATCAGGGGTTTAATGTCTGTGCCACTGGAGTGGACAACGTAGAACTACTTCGGTTTTTTTTGTTTTCTTATTTTTCTTTTTTTCCTCTCTCTCTCTTTTCTTCTCTCTGTTTTTTTTTTTTTTTTTTTTTTTTTTTTTTTTTTTTTTTTTCCCTTTTAGTCTTGTAGTACTAAGCGAATTAACATCTCTGAAGTCTCGGGGTCTCAGGACAGGCTTTCAGGCGACACCGATTAGCACAGCCTCGCTGAATTAAACAGACTGAAACAATTCAGGCTATTGACAATCCACGGGGGCAGGGTGGGGAGAAACTGCAAATTAGGAAAAGAATAGAGGACACAATACCAGCACTGATGTCCTGGCACACAGGCTTTTATTCTGGAGATAGTTTACAAGCAGTTCGTAACCTTTGGACTCCAGACAGTCTGTAGAACCAACAAGAGGAGGTTCAAGATTTGGTCTGAACTTTCCATCCAGCCCCAGCAGTGTCAATATTTGGAGGATGCACAGGAACTCATAAAACATCCATAAAATGGATGTTAGTGAAACAAAACAAAAAAAACCCCGAAACTTGTATTCATAAAGTCTTTTTGGACTTTGTCACTTTAAGCCAAGAAGGTATTAAGGAGATAAAAATTTATAACTTTGCTGTGCTCAAAAGAGGAGTTTCCCAGCAAAACAGCTAATGCATTTTTGTTTAACAAATCTGGAGTTCAAAAGCTGCCTCTTGTTCCAGGTTCCTAATTTCTGATTTACTTCAAAAATTTTGACTTTTAAGTTTAAATATTTTGCAGTTAATAGAATAACTCCTAGAAATGGTGCAAGTGTGACTTTTCTGCCAAAGAAAAATGTGACTAGAGAATTCACAAATCAAAATCACATTCCAGGCCTGTCAATATTTCATTGATACATTTAAAATATGTAAATCTTTATTTCATTCTGTATTAGAAATCAATTCAGTTATCATATCAAACCATACTGTCAAGAGACAATTATTTAAACAAAATAACAAATTAAGGTTTTGGTTTTTGATAGTAATTTTAAAAGACTAAATTTTTTAAAAAAGATTACAGGAATGAATTTTATTTTGTGAATGGAAGATGCTTAAAATAATCATTCTGTATGCCAGAGACTTTCATGTCCTGCTAACTAGGAAGTGACATTTACTATTAACTTAGTTGACAGAGCTCTCGTGCAACCAAAGTCAAATGAAGTATACTGTTAATAAATAACACAAAACTAGAAGAAAAAGAGTTGTCTTTTAAGTCTCTCATAATTTTGTTTCTTGTAACATATTTAAAGCTCTAAGTTGCAGGGAACTCAACTGAATTAAGTGTACTTACACAGGTGCAGGGGTAACTTAAATGAAGAGGGAATTGAGTGCCCAAAAATATTTTAGCAAAGAATTTTTATCTGGCCAAAAATAATACCTTAAACGCATCAAATCATAAATTCTGTCCTGAACAGAGGCTTCTGTTGTAAGCAATAGATGCTAAACAATTAAAAATCTATCACTTTATACAAAGCTAGCTTGTTTTTAGATGTAGATCATTCATCAAGGGGAGGAAAAGTTAATCTCAAAAAATAACCACAAAGACACAATTTCTGATTTAATTAACATATCTCCTACTTGTCTGGATGAAAAAAATAAAATACCAACTTACTCTGCCCATAACTGTGAAAAAGTGAAACCCACTGGTTTTGCTCTAGATATGCTTTTAAAGCCTTCAATGCTGAGCTCTGGATTTCTACCTGTAGGAACAAATGATTTGCTTATTCTCAAAAAAACCCTAGTTTCACATTTCAAATGCAAAGGGGAATTTTTATTTGCCATTAAAAAAACAAAAACAAAAAACCCCAAACAAACCCACACGATTACAACTCATATAGAACCAGCTTTTTTTAAACAGTTCAGATTTAAGATACTAACTCAACCCATTTTATAAGCCAAGATGATTAATGGAGATGATCACACAATGCAAGAACTGTGCTTGGGTGAGAGGACTCTCACATACACAGAATGTAGATTTATGCCTCTATGAAATTTCAGAAAACAAGACGGTTATGCCTAATAACAAGCAATTTCCACAAAGTTTTCAAAGCCCCCAGCATACAAAATCCACAGTTTTGACTCACCTTATCTATTAATTTTCTGCCTTGTACAGAGAGCTCAAAGTTTCAGCACTATCTTGCCCCTTCATTCTCCATACAGAGTATCTCCACAGTGTAACCTCCTGCGTAAGGCATGGTCTTGCCTATTTCTCTCCTCTTTTTCAAAGCCTTAGCACAGAGTTAAGCCAGCTATCCTGAGAAGCTTTACACTGTGTCAAGCACCTGTTTGGACCATAGTCAGTTAAAAAATCAAAATAACAGCTGAGTTGAGGTCAGCCACCCTACACACTTCAGAACATACTCAGAGACTCTACTGCGCTCATCCCTCCTGTCTTGATTTGAAAACAGCAGCTCTAGTAACGTGATGCCTTCCTTCCCTTCCCTGTTTGAGCGGGCAGTGAAAGCCCTCCTGCTGCCTTCTACTCCTAAGAGTAAAGCTTTAGTCTCCAACCTGGAGTAGGTTGTCTGCAGAAGTAAGACAACTCATCCCACGATAATAGCATTTGTTTAAGGAACACAGGTTCAGCAGAGCCAGTTAACCATTAGCTAGCACCCATACAGATCATATTACACTCACTGTGCCTCCTGCTGAGCTATCCTTACTTGAAGTTTAGTTGAAGAGGAGCACTTGGGTCAATCAGTCTTCTCTGAGCATCGCTCAGAGTGGGTAACACCAACACAGAGCATCACGATGAACACTGAGCCAGCTCCAGGCACAAATGCTTGTAAAAACGATGGTTTTGAAATGCCACACTTAAACCCCTCAGATGTTTATCGCCAATACCAAAAACTGCTCTGAAGGAATTTCACAGGCACTAAAAACTCATACTAGATGTTTACAGATTTAACAGACATCCCTAAAACCAGTCCGTGCAAACATTCCCCTACATTCATTCAAACCTCCTTAACTCTACAGACTGAAAACAGCAGCTGTCTTCCTGAAAAATAGTGGAAAGTTATCACACTTCTTCATATATTTTTTTCCTGGAGTCTCACAAGTTAATTATTTTGGCCAGTAAACGACTTAATGCTGCCATTAGTTTGTATCAACCTACACCTTGACAAAAACTTCAGCTGCCACAATACTCTGTCATGCCACACGACATCATTTTGTCAAGCCAAAGCACAGGTTTTATTTTTATGGACTGTTTTTACAAAACCTCCTAGAAGGCACAAGCAAGAGCACTGTGCCAGGCATCATCAGAAAGAAACTTCTCCAGCTCAAAGAGTTTGAAAGAAGGGAAGTGGCATTACCTTCACTTCACAGGACAAATAGAGTGTGTGTTGAGGCTTAGAAAGATTAAGCCCCTTCTGCAACTTCAGACTTAGCATGGCAGCTATTAACATTATAGAACTTTTTATGCATGCCAGGGCTCACCAGCACCAGGATGGAAACACAAAGGAATGTCAGCCTCCAGTAATTTAGCCTGAAAGAGACACAGGAACAGAATGCACATCTCTCCTATGTCCTACCCACGCTTTTAACAACCCCAGCTTTACCCCCTTTTTACACCTATACACCCCTCTTCTTGTGACAGTTGGTGCTACCCTGTTCCTGGTTTATATTAATTCAAGATCCAAATCTAGCGCGTAGCTTCTCAATCTTCGTAGCACAAATAAGATTAATTTTTAATTTTAAGGCCCTGATTCAGCAAAACATTCAACTACATGCTTAATTCTATCCCTATTCAGTAAAGTACTTAAGTATTTGCTTAATTCTCATTTACTCTGCTGAGACTTGAACATGTGCTTAAAGATAAGCCTCTTCTTAAGTACTTTGCTGAACTAGGGCCTAAACTGTGACCTAGGAGCCAGGAAGAAAAGAAAAAAATAGATCAATAATGTCCAGTGTTATTTCCTCAAAATATTAGGTTAGCTGACTGCAAAAGACAAAGAAAAAATAAAGATCATTTTTGATTCAAGTAGTACCTACAGCTAATACAGCTGGTTGCATTGGAAGAGACAAATTTTATAAAATCTTATAAAATATATCTTCAAAAATTCCTTCTCATTGCCCATTCATGTCTACAAATATGCTTTATGGCAATGTATGGAATCTACCACTCCAGTTCCATGACTGGAATCTTGAAGTTTTTCAAGTTAGTTACCTGAGAATTGGGGAAAAAAATAACATTTAGAGCAGAATCCAACTTAATAAGTACAGTTGAATGGAATTCAATTTTGCATTATCTTAAGAGAAAATTAGTGGAGAAATTGGGAAGATGCCAGGGAAAGACTCCATAGTAAAAGCAATGAGGAGAAAAAAGATGGACTCTGGTACTCTGCTAGAAGAACTGCCTGAGTTTAGTCACCATCCACAGAGACCATGTTTATTACATGTACCCTGTGTAATACATTTTCTTGCTGAAAGATCTCACCATGGATATATCCTTGGGCCAGTATGGAGATAATACAAGATTTGGATCAAAGAAGCCCTTGGCAGGTAGGGGAAAATGTGTATAAACATCTAAGTTTAGGCTTAGATAGCAGAGAAAGCAAAATACTATTACAATTTTATAAAAAAAAGAAGAAAAAGGAGGACAAATATATTGGCTAGTGGCTTATTTCTATCTATCTGTCTGCCCTATCCTTATCACCATGAATCATTCCATAAAGCAGCTTCCTCCACCTGTAAGATCCTAAACTGACCAAACACATCCTTTTCATTGCAGGCTCACCATTCAAATTAAAGCTACCTTGCCTGTTTCAAGGATATGGGTATCAATTCAGCTGAGATGGCCAGAAAGTATACTGGGAAGGTATAAGTCAGGAAAAGCATCAGATGAAACTTACATCTGATTTCTTCCAACAATCCATCATTTCCTGCAAAAAGTCTGGTGAAGCCCAAGTACTTAAATCGGATGCATGCTCCTAAACTGTAGAAAGATGCTTCCACTAGGTGTGTGCCCACACAAATGGAACTCAATGCTCCAGATGAAGTCCACCCTTGGAGAAACGGACCTGTTGGCATTTTGCCAGGAGAAGAGTCCCTCTCTCAAAGAAAGACCAAACTCGTGTCACTGACAGGTCTTCTGTTGGCAAGTCTTTCATGTCAGCTGCTGCTCTTCCTTCAGGAACTGCATTTCCTCTGTAGCTGGAGTCCCTGTTTTCATCTACCTTTTGATTTCTATCTAACAGGAATGCTATTTAATCTTTACAATTCCTAACTTACACATATGCTTAGCTTCACGTACTGTGAATGGTTCCACTGAAGCCTGAATTATGGCACATAAAGCTGAAACATATGCCTAAGCGCCTGCAGGATTGGGGCCTGAAAAATAGGGTATTTACTGGCTATTACCCTTTTGATGGATCCATCCCACTATAACGATGGATAAAAGTGTTTATTAAAATCTTTGAAGATGAGAGGTACCCTGTAAGTAGATGTGTGGGGTAGGGGAAGTGGAAAGACCTAGAGACACAGATTGCACTGGCTGCCCTGATGTTTGCCATAGAAACCACACATCATTATTAGCAGCTGCAGGATTAAGAAGCTTACATGGTTGAGGTAGTTCCTCATATTTTGGGCAAGCACAGCCAGATAGCAGAGAGAGCAGTTTCTCAGCTGCCACCTCAGTTCAGTCTGCAGAAGGAAGATGCCCCATGTGGACACAGCACTCCTTGGGAGGCTCTGCTGCAGCACTGAAATGCACTCACCCCTGTCACCATGGCCTCTCCTACCCATGGCCAACATCTGAGACAGAGGATGGCGAAGGGATGGGAAATGTCTAATCCGTATTCCCGCTGTCAGGAGGGACGGGGAGGTCACACGGCGCTCCCCTTCGATCACGTGTGGAACCAGGTACCTGCTGGCCCCTCCTGAGCTGCGGGGCTGTGGAGGTACGAAATATTTCCTAACTACAAGAAACTGGATCACTTGCCCGGGGCAGCCGTAACGTTTATTCTGACGACAATGAAAGACGGCTTTGATCCCCACACATCTCTGATTGCAAGCAGCAAGCCCACCTCAACACACTTACAATGCATGTGCCAGCCTCCTTCCTCCCGCCAGGCTGGATGTCAGGCTAATCAGTTTGATCTGACAGATTTTAATTAAATTAATTAAGATCTTTCTGAATGGACTTGATTAGTGCTCCACAGAGGAATCCCCCATGAAAAGCAACACCGTCAGGAAAAGCACTAATGTTTTCTCCTCTCATAATGAGAAGTTTCTTGGGTTGGTATTGGATTTTTTTACACCATTAAGAAAAGTACTTTATAAACACATAGCATATGATGAGTTTTGACACTCTGTTATATTAAGTTAACAATAGTCTTCTACACACAAAGAGATTTTCATGTCCTCCTTCAACCAATTTTGTTTCTGCCAAATCCAGCATTTCAAATACAATGACTTAAGCTGATTTAAACAGAAATATGCAAAACTGAGACACAAAACAATCCTGATCGCTTCCAATTAACCCTCACAGAGCAGCTTCTTGTACAAATATTGGAAACTCAGCATGTGTAGAAATGAGATGTTGCTAACACTATGAAAGGCCAACTTGTTGCCTGCATTGGCTTCTGCAAGGACCAAGACCATTTTTGTTCCACTAGACTTGAGTAAGATGGAATTGGCATCATTTTCAAAGGGTTATGTATGGACAAACCTCTCTTTTATCTGTACAGATGCTACAGCACGACCAAGGTAGAAGGAAGGCATCACCTTGCTTTCCACACCACATCTGTCACCTGCTTGCCTGGGATCTGCAAAAAGCATTGGGGCTGGAAATCCCCTGGTGCTGGTAAATGACAAGTGGCACAGGAGACATTCCACTACCCAAGACAGGCACAGCTAGGTAGCAGGTCCTGCAGCCAGTAATGACCTCTGCTGTATCACAGGCAGTCAAAAGGACGTGTGCTGCAGAAGCCTATTAAAAAGTGACATGGAATCCCAAGTTCACAAATAGAAAAGCTCATTGTACTCTACTTATAGTAAGGGCATCCTTGACTAGATGATAACCATTAAAATGATGTTAATTCTTACCACTATTTTAAATTGAATGTACTTTGAAAAATAAACTCACCTCTAAATATTTTTTAAATTTCTCTTGTATAGTATGCAGATGGTGGACTTCTCTACCCATTTTTTTCAATCTCCCATTTGTCCCCACTTTGTAGGTTTAGTTTAATAGCAAATGAAACTTCCCAAGAATTGCCAAGAATTTTGATTTCAACCTGAGAGGAAATAGCAGTGATCTTGTTGTGACTGAAAGGAGTTCAGATACTAAAAAGACCACTGCTTCATCCACCAACACTTCCTTTTCCCCTGAAGCCAGAGTGGTCACTCAAAATACTTTTTCTGGAAGTGTCAAAGGATAGTGAACCCTATGAATTTTTCTTCTGACAGAGGCTGAGTGGGGAAGGGAACTCTGACGTGGGAAGATAATGTATTGGAATGGAAGTCGAAATAAAGGAGAGATAAAAACAACACAATGAAAAGGACACAAATAGGAGGCAAAAAAATTGAAGGCATAAGGTAGAGAGAAAAGATTAAGACACAAGGTACTCTGAGAGACAGACTGAATGCTATAAAACAAGAGATAAGACTGATGTCATCCAAAGAAAGAAAAGATTCTGAAAAAGACAGAACAGTGGTAACAGGAAATTATCTTATAAAATAAGAAGAGGGAAGAAGAAAAAAAAAAAGACAATTTTAATTTTTAATCCATGACCCCTCTTTGGTTTTTTTTTTTTTTTGGTTGGTTGGTTTTTTTTTTTTTTTTTTTGTTTGTTGGTTTTTTTTTTCTTTTTTTCTTTTTTTTTTTTCATTTTTTTTCAATGTTTGTTATGCTAATAGATGTCACAAAAAAATCTTAAGTTGTGATAAGTCAGCCCCCATTTACCACAATGTTTCAACAAATAAATGCTATTCCACCATTCTGCTGCTTAGTCTGAATGCAGCAGACCCAAATGCATTTTCTGATGTTATTTTGATTAGTCTCGTGGCTTTCTGAAGTTCAAATTAATTTATTCTGAGCATGAGCCAATAACTAAAATCTTCTCATTGTACTGAGATTGGATTCACATGTCAATGTACAAATTCCATTCTCAAAATCATACCTGGTTGCAGCATCTGTTGCTGTTTTATTCTCATGACAACACTTAGACAAGAAATAGAAATTGGCTAAAGTGTAATTTTCTCAAGCAATTTCAACAGAAACATCTATTTCGAGACATTTTGGGCTGGTTTATAAATGCTTCAAGCAAAAGAAAGGCAGATAAACAAAGAGGCATAGATTTACCCTTGCCAGAAATAAAAATAAAAAAGGTTTTCTTTAATAAATTATATAAAGAGAGATAGGTTGCAATAAAAAAAGACACAACCAGGAAGAAAAAAAGAATTCAGTGTGACTGACCTTCAAATTCCCTCTGCTCTTTCATTAACTGTCCACTGAGGTGATCCCTGGCCAAATACGGGCAATTCAGAGCCTGTCATAGAATTACAAGATGAATTAGGGACTGCTGCCACAAATTTACAGCTACCAAGGCCTCTGCTGATTACTTCTTCCCAGACTTAAAAGTAATTTCACTGGAAACACTCTTACCGTGGCCCCAAGCTCGGCATCACGACAAATGAGGAACAGGAATAACACTTTTCCCTTCCAATTATCGGGTGATTTTTTCTCCTCTGTGATTTGTACGCAAATAGACACAATTTAACCCAGTGTGATATGAAAATGCCAGATCTAACACGGACTGTTTGCTTCCTGAAAAACTTCCCAGAAAAACCTGAATTTTCAATTCCCTTGCAGAAAGGTGACTCCTGTATTTTTTTTTGTTAACTTCTGACTTGCAGAGCTTATTAAATAACTGCAATTATCAGCCTGAACAATTAGTGACTCACTGCACAACCAATTGAAAAGCTAATGCAGTTGAAACTGCACACAGAGAGCTCACTACAGGTGAGTAACTTCACATGCATGAGTAGTGTCACTGCACTTGGTGGCATAACTCATGTGCATAAGTATTTGCAAAACCAGGGCCTCAGATTGTAAAATCACTGAAGCAGAAACCAGATCTTATCCGCCTGTAAAGCACCTGGCAGTGCACCTATCTTTGCCACTACATAAATTAATTATCATTAGCGTCTGAATTTTGTCAGCTCCAGCATTCAAACCTCAAACACCGAATTTCTCGCCAGAGAAGTGTTGGTGCACAGTAGATGGTAATAATATGTACATGAATATTTCGCTATTCTGGCATTTAATGTAGAGCTATCTCAAAAATTTCAACGCAAGAGGAACATGTGTAAGGCATCTGAAAAGCTTCTAAGGTCCGAGGTCTGGGTGGGGTAAGGGAAAACTTTAAAGGTAAAAAACATACTGAATTGAAATCTTGAAATGCTTTGACCTTTAAACGGAACCTTCCTCCCCTCCTGAGGTTTAAGATAAGTTCAGCAAACAAAATTTCACCCTAGGCTTGACACATAATCTCCTAAATTACTGAAGGAATAAACAAACACTTTTTCTTTTTAAAAAATTCAACATAATTTCAAAAGACAGACACCAGTTTTTTTAACTGCTGGTTATAGTTTGTACATACAAGCTTACTTACAATGTAAAGTCTTCAGATTTTAACAGGAAATACATACTTAGAAAGACAGAAACTGTTGTGAAATAGCACCTTGAAGATAAGGAACTCTGGACAAGATGACTTTTGGTCATCTGAAGAAAAGAATAGTCATCTTCCTTAATCATTTCAGACTGATTGCTTTAGTTTGGTAATCTCACATTTCAATAGGTTTTTACTGCTGAACCTACAGAAACAGGGAGGGGGACAGGAGGGGATGGGAGAGGACAGGACTGGAAGTGCCGGTCAGTTCACTCAACCCTTCCACTCGCAAAAACCCCCAAACAAACCAAAAACACACTACACAAACCAATCCCAACCACGAACTAGTAAGTAAAAATGGAAAAAGACCCCAAAGACAATCTAATGCTATGCACTCCTTTTTCTCCCTGGAAAAAAAATTGAAGGGAGCACTTTTGTGTTTGATGGTTTCCTGTTAAGTAAATCTTATTCAAGACAGCAGCTGGCTTTGATGCATGCATGGGTATTCAGTGCCACTCTTCTTCCTCTGCTTTCTCTTTTGACTTTCTAGTCTTTGCTAGTGGACTATTTAGATAACTCCTTCAGCAGGCACAAAATACTCCAGCAAACAGTGAAAGCTACTGCATGTTCATCAAACCAAAACTAAAGTGAAATTGAGAAAAACAAACAAAACCGATCAAAAATATGAAAGGATTAAGCTCCTCACTCATTTGTTTAGGTAAGACAGAAATCCCATGTTATGAATCCCATGCCAGCAAAGATAAGATAACTGCAATCACAAGACTGATTAACTTACATATTACACAAAAAATATTGTCTCATTTAAATGAAAAAAGAAATTGCATTATTTTTTATTCTAGTCTGAGACCTGCTTGGATGCAAGAACTCTTTGCCTGCTACCTTATGACACCACTATTTAAAAATCATTTTTCTTTTATTGTCCCCAAAATCACAAAAGCTCCACAGGGCAGTTTACAGTAACACATCTTTCCTCAAATTCTTATGTGGGTCCATAAAAAAACCCCAACTTTGAAGATATTTTAGCAGTTTTGCAGGAGTGTGATGCTAAAGTTCTACTGTGTAGAGCAGTACTTTCAAGTCAAAGAAAGAAGCATGTTTTTCATGTCGTGACAAAAAGGGAAGGGATATCAAATCAAATCTATCACAAAAAGAATTACAGAAATAAGAGTGTATGATTAAAATACACACAATGAGAATGAAATCTAATCTATGATTAATATTTTCCTCTTTCCCTGCTTGTGTTGTGTAATAGAAAACTGAATACACTCAAGACACCTCACCCCAGAGAGAAGAGTCTTTCCTCACACAACATATACCACTTTGCATCTAATAACTATGCACATTTGAAAAAAAAAAAAAGAGAAAAGGATTTAACTCGGAAGAGTGACAAAAAGTACAGCTGGTAACTCGACCACAAAAGCACTTCCTTAAATTGTGCATCATCTTGAGGGCTTCATCCACCTCAAGAAGCCATGCTTGGTGGCAGCTACTTACACAGCCCTTTCTTCCCGTGGAAAACACTGAGTGGAAACCTCACCTTGGATATAGGTCAGGACATCAAGTGTGGTCTGCTGGTCAGTGCCTAGGGCAGGTGTGAACAAGGGCTGGCCTGCCGCTTTCACGCTGAGGCCTGCGCCAGCAGTTCAGAGTCTTTATGAAGTGAGAAAGTAGAGCAGAAGCTCAGAGAGTACATCTTTTAAGCAGGATATTTAGGAGCCTCTGCAATCCTTTTACGAGACACACAAATACAACCTCGGCTGCTTGCTGCTTTTTTTTCCCCCTCCACTCTAAAAATACTAACCCTTCTTCTGAACTCGTTGGAAGGGACTTGTGAAGGGGTGGAGTAAGGGAAATCAGTGCACAAGTCACCTTTCAGCCACCTATGACATCAGCCTGCTGCCCTGATTCCTTCATTAATACCTTTGAGCTGAAAACAATGGGCCTACCATTAAGCACCACACAGTTCGAGATAAGAAAGCCCTAAGCAGATAATAATCGGTGCATTTAGCTGGATTTCAAACATTCAGCTGCTTAATCATTTCTTCCTCACTGCATGCTACCCAAACACACGGGGAATGCTTTGGATGCCTTGGGCTAAGGAAGAAGGAGCTGGGGTGTGGGGAAGAGGAGGGAGAGAACAGAGCCACAGGATGGGGATTGGGGGGGAGAGGGGGATTTCATTGGCAATCCTCTCCCTGGGAAATGAAAACATTTCTTAATTGCCATTAGGGAAATAGGTTAAATACAGGCTTGGTAAGCTGCTAAGGGCTGGCTAACAGATTAGAGGGGATGGCTGTTGAAGTATACTCATTTCCATTATATGACAGAGCAGGGAGTTTTTATTTTCTTAATAGTCTTCAGAGACTGTTCCTGTCAGGCACTGGGTGTGAGACTGCTAGTTAGATTTTAACTAGTCACCTTCCAGCTGACGAAATGAGGCCCAGTTCTCTGGCCCTGAAGTGATTGCTTTCCTGTCTCATCCAAGGAAACAGAAACTGCAGGACATGCTGACAGGGAAGCTATTGTAACACCTGCCGGCTTTGCTCACACAAAATAACAATGAGTAATCACAGAATCAGAGAAACTAAAGGCATGATGCAGCATACCTGTCACACAGGAGGAAGGGAAAAAAACACCTCAGGATGTCCAAACACTGAACAGACCCACGAGCTTAGCTTGGGCTTAACAGCAGTCCTGCCAGGGCTGAGCAATTCCTCACCTCTGAAACCTTGGGGTCCACGTTGGGAAGAAGTGGGCAACTTAAAAAATCTCAGATGCCACTGCCTGCCTGTCAAGATCCTCGAAGCCCTCGCCTTCTCCACATTCTCCCAAGACACCTCCTTCAGGTGAGTGCTCTTCCTCCTTACTCGTAAGTTCTTCAAAAACCCCATTTCTAGCTTATAAAGAGGATTATAAATTTTTTAGCAAGCTGAGCGGGAGCAAACGGAAATCAGGTTTTCTTGAAAATGGGCACAGCATTTACTCATCCACAGAACTAAAAAGCAGCTACAGGCAGTACACACAACAAAGCTGAGACACCATCCTGTAATCCTTCGTCATGCAAAACTCCCTGGGGCATGAGTGGGAGTTTTATCTGAGTAAGGTCTGAGTTTTTTAAGGAAAGTCTTTGTTCTGGGGCTCCCTGAAGCCAATATACTGAACTATTCAAACGGCCATGGATTGGCAGGTGAAGTCGACAGGGGGTCATTTGAAGAACAAGTTTCTGGCAGCAATGCTGGTTTAAAGCAGTTGCTGCCACCTCCCTCTTTCTACCTGCTGACGTATTTACCTTCCCCCACCCCAGTCTTCTCCAGTGATAAAGACACAGGGATTTGTACAGCTGTGAGCAACATGGACCAAGGAACTACTCTGGCTGTAAACTCCCCTGTCTGGGAACCCTTCCACAAGTTTTAAGTTACGCTTATAAACAGTTCTGAGGCAGGGAACACTACGGCCGTGATTTAATAAACAAGGGGCAGGGACACACAGGCTACAGGCACGGCTGCAACCATTCCATGGCTCTGCAGACTGCTTACACAGGAGGGCCTTTGTCACATGTACCAGCAGCACTCAGACTCCTTTACAGGCCTGCATCAAGTCATCTGTCGGCAATGGTAATGAGTGCTGAGCTATCTATCACACCCCAGCTTGTGCCCAGGTAGTGTCCAAAAGAATGCTGGATGAGTCAGGCCAAAGCTGCTAGCAACCCTCCTCACCAGTGCAGTGGAGATGTCCAGCACCCAAGGCTCCTGTGCCCAGTAGGCCAGCATCACTATCCCAGTAGCTCAGAGACTAAATGTTAAAGGTGTTTTGCCTCCTCAGGGAAGAAAGAATAGCCTGGAGTGATCACCATCTTTTGACATCCCCACTGTGTATCCGCCTGCATCATCAGACATCTCAACACACTTTAGTCTGGTGCTAAATGTTAGTTCCATCTGACTAAATATAGACTTCTCTGTTGCTGATGCCTGAAAGAGATTGATAAATGTGTTGTAAATGTTGGCTGGTTTTCTCCATGGACAGTAAAGGAAGCTCTGAGAGAACTGACTCAAACTCTGGCATGTGAAGATGGGTGAAAAACATGCCACTGCCACTTCCTGCCCAGAGTCATGCTGGAGACAAAGGCCAGCCATGCAATTTAGTTTGGATGTTCTCTCTTCCAAGTAAATGTACTTGCCACAAGATGAGACCCGAAGCACGCTTTGGGTGTACAGACTGTGGAGCAGCAACAACTTTGGTAACAAATGGTGTTGAAGGGCATTTGCTCAGCTGTGCTGCTATCACAGATTCAGCCAGCGTGGGCAGAAAGTCCATTCATTTACACAGCACTAGCCTGTGTGTTTCACTTGGCTCTAAATCCATGGACCTCATTTGCATGGAGTGTATTCCCCAGGAACACATTGGATCTTGATCTGATGTCAATAAGACGTGGGCAAGCTCAACATCTCCCTTGGCTCTTGCTTCCCTTTATCAGCTCTTACACAGAGATGTTTGACTCTTTCCCATATTTAGAAATTATCTATGAATTAAAATTAAACCCTGAGCTGGGTAGTCTTCCCAGATGATCCAAGAATTGACAGGAATACATACACCAGGGCAGCTAGAGAACCAAGGTTATAGTGTGCTCGTTCTAAAGAGCCTGGGACAGACCCTTTGCATCTGCCAATCATTTCAGGTTGGAAGTTTTTAATGGATGGTTTTCCTGTGACCACTTATTTAGTCACAGCCAATCTAAACCAGCCACAGCAGTGCCTGGAAGACAACGGAGTAAGGAAAGCACGTTTTTGTGTGGAGGCTGCACACAGTATCCTTAGCAACCGAATGCAGCCACTCTGGCTGGGTGTAAGAAACACTGGTTTAGGTCCATGGAAATCAGTGGCAAGTTGAGAATGTGCCTTTTGTATGAAATTCTATATAACACTGAAATCTCTTTCTTATAAAAAGAGTTATTAACACAGGGTTCATTTATGCTGTGTTTGTGGTTGATAGAGAACAGTGGGGAAGTAAAAGAGGAGTCTACTGTTATCCCAGAGTTTCTGACAAGACTTTTTTTCCAGCATAGGTACAGTTCAAGACTGTACACCCTTTATTTGGACATGCAAGTATAAGTAAACCTTTCCCAACACATGACCATGCTATGCTGCAACCCTTCCTAGCAAACAGCATACATTTATTCGTGTCCAAGACCATCTGAGTGCCTCTGAAAGGCACTGCAGGCTAAGCCAGCACAATCCCGCTTGCCAGCGAAGAAAAAAGAGGCTGTCTTAAATGTCATAGAAAGTCAGTTAATGTGGTTTTTTTCTGTCATTAAGGAAAGGAGAGGAACTGTTTTGAAGTACCAGGACAGTGGCAGAGTAGTGGATACCCTGTGCTTAACATGAAGTACTTTCCTTCACAATCTAAGTAGCACACAGGTAATTTGTCTCTTTCTGCAAGTTATGACAAGCCCAATGACTCTGAACCCTGCCTTTGGTTTAAGGCACTCAAATACTCATTCCATAAACCCTCTAGCATGCACATTCCTGTAATACAACAAATTCCTTTCCCCTGCTTATTGCATAGGCATTTATGCTACATTTAAATATAGAAATAATGTATCTGTATTAATGAATAGTCTCCAGAATAGTATCATGACATCAGAGGTTATCCTTCAATGGCATAAAATTAACAGAGTCAGTGGAAGAAGCAGCTTTGTGGTAAGCATGGGAACTGTTGCTACACAAAGGGCTCCTGATTCCTAAATATAAATAATAATCCAGATAATTGTTTTTTTCTAAGTTAGTCTTTACAAATGTCTTTCCACCTCACACATCTGAAGAGAGCATCCCTATTACAGTACTATATTCTACAAGAAGGAAAATTAACCTCATCAGCAATTCTGGAATCCACCATGTTATTAATTGCATCTCAAACCACATTTGGCAAACCCAAATTGCTTTGAGGAGTCCTGGACAAGCAGTTGGACAGAAGTGAACTTATAATTACATAAAAATGTTGTGCTGGGAAGTAAGTTGCATGTGAATTAACTATTAAGGATAGACAATTTTTCATCAAAATGTTACTTGCATCCAGTCCTTTACACCAAAGGAAAATGAGGAACGAATGGACTATATTCCACAATGGGTAAAAATCATCTCAACTACACTGAGCAGCTCCACTGCAGCCCAGTACAGATATAATAGCAAGAAACTGTAACTAGATGAAGTCAAAGAGAAATAAATTGTAAAGATTAAATTTTATTTTAAATAAATAATAAAGTGAACAACCTGACACAGAGGCTTGTTTGCATTACTTAATGCCTTTAAAAACAAGATTAAATGGCTTCCTAAAAATAATCTTCAGCACATTCATTTAGGATATGATAACTGTGCAGGAATTACTGGGTGAATTTCTATTGCTGATGTTCTGCTGAAGATAATAGTATGTGATTGTAACAAAATTAGGCTTTAAATTCTATAAATACGGGGAATGTGACCCACCACTACTTACGATGTGACAAAAGAACTCCCTCAACTATTAATTAGAAAAGGAAAATTAGTTTTAGGATTATTAACAGAGTTTTTCATTATTCAATTACATTTTTTTTTCTGCTGTCACCCTCCTATCCCCCCTTTTATTCAAAACACTAATACAAGCCTATTTCAAGACGAGACCAAATTAATGTGGGACTGACTTTGTGCATGAGAGGAAAACAAGCCTGAGTTCCTATAAACCTTTCAAACTTTCATTCCACCTCCTTCCCAGTTTGCACGGAGGAGTCTATTTTACAACTTTATCCATGTAATGATCCTGCAGACTGCTTCTTCATGCCAGAATTTCTCTTTGAAGTTTGCTCTCCCATTAGTGTTTCAGTGTAGGTATTCAAACTGATGGCGCAAGCACAGCAGAACTCCAGAACTGTCCATGTTCCATCAAATACAGTTGTTTCATGTTGCTCGTGATTTACAGTCCTAATTAATGCTCAAAAGAAGAAGAGCACATCTTGGTGGAGCATCCCCCTTCCATACACACACATACCCCTCCTCCCTTTTTTTTTCCTTTTTTTTTTTTTTTTTTTTTAAAAACCAGCTCCTAGACTACTGAGCAAATGCTTTTGTGGTTTTCTTCCTCCTCCTCCTTTCTTCATTCAGATCCATTGC
>VZRX01012524.1:193015-231921 GCA_013398075.1 Notiomystis cincta
TATATCTACATCTATATCTATATCTATATCTATATCTATATCTATATCTATATCTATATCTATATCTATTTCTATATCTATATATATATCTATATCTATATATACACACACACACACACACACACACACACACACACACACACACACACACACACACACACACACTACTGTTCCATTACAAAGTGAGAAAGCAAGTAATTATGTATTTTAAGGAATGCAGGGTATTAAAGAAACCACAAACTTTTGTGTATGACAGTGTGTGGACTCTGGACATTCAGCATTAAAAGGGCCTTGCCAAAAGTATAAACACCCACCCACCAAAAAAATTTAAAAAAACCAAAAAAACCCCAAGCCAAAACCAACCAAACAAAACCAAAGCACAGTGCTTCAAATGTTTTTCTTCAAACCAGAGGCAGTAACTTGCACAAGTGGGGCCAAGTATGGATTTTCTCAGTCAAAGGAGTCTAAGAGGCTTTTTACTTCGCATACATCAGTCCCCATCTTGGGGACTTTTTGATCACTTTGTCTCATGCACCCAGAAAAAGGAGCTGTTAAAATGTATTAATGAGCAAAATCTGGAATTAGTATGTCCCCTTTGCACAGGGCTCTGCTACTGTCCTGCTCCAGCTACAAGAACTGATGGATGAAGGAGTGCATGGGCCCTGCCATTCAGATCACCTTTGTGTGTCTTCCTCAGGCCTGCCAAACTTCCTTCACTTGGGACTCAGCAAGACAACCTCATCCCAGATATCCCACCCCCAGCTATAATTCTTTTCTCCTTGAAACAGTCATCCCTTTTTAAAATTAAGGGCAGAAATATGGATCACATTTTCTCTTCTGTCGTTTTACTTTCTCCACCATGACCAAGCAGAGCCCTTTCGTGAGATACTGCTATCATAAGTCCCAAAGTTTGGACCAAGACAGAAGCCTTTAAAGCTTATTTGTGAATGTGGTCCTGTTTCCAGAACATTCCTGTCTTCACTGTGAGTCTAATAGAAGAATGCAATTTGATTCATCACTCTGAAACACTTCAAGATGATACAGGCATATTTTTAATCTCAGCAGGTCAGTCAGTGAAGTCCACTAGAGCTTCCAGTGCTTTTTCTCTGACAGTGCATCAATTTCTCAGACACTTTACTGCCCACGAAAAATTTGAGTATCTATTAAATTTCCAAACTTGGCAATAGGAAAATCAATTACCACTGTCACCCCTCCACCATCTGCAAGGCTTCTGGGAAAAGGCAACTAATTAACATTGCTAATTAGAGAGACAGACAGGGCCACTTTGCACCCTCTTGCCTCCTGCTTTCTCCTTTCCCAGTACAAAGGAGAGAAGAGGACACACCCGGAGCTGCCAATCTGACCTCAGAAATGGAGACCCTCTGCCACTGCAGGCACAGTAGAGACCACTCTGCACAGTTAAGGGTAGCAGGTGCTCCTCAGGTGTTTATGAGCACAATATTTAAGGATGTTAAGATGGTATGTATCAGAGGAGGTGAGGAACAGAATTTATTTGTTGGAATAAGTTTGGAAAACCTGCTTATCTACTACTAGCTTGTACTTCATGCAAGACCAGTGTTGGGAGCTCTTTGGGATTCAACTGTGAATCTTACAGGACAGGCTTTTTTAAAAGACTTGTATTTTTTTAAAATTGTGATTTTGTGGGAATCTCAGCTGTCATGAAAGAAAGAAATTAGGTGTCTAATCTTGGTGACAAAGAAAAGCCTGAAATTGAAACCTATTAGCACCAAGCCCAGAATTCAAAATACTATTTTCATAACCTGTGATTTTTAAGACGACTTCATGGCCTGACTTACAGATTCTGAAAGCTAGAGTTTGATAATATTACAAGTGATAATCTAAACAGCCCATATTCTCTGAATTGATTTAGATTTTTTCTTGGCTTTTTTGTAGGTAAAATATTTTGTCATAATACCCTAAGACATAATAAACCCCTTTCTCCAACCTCTAGAGCAATGCTTTGCTCTCCACTGCATTTAGCAGCTCGCTTCTAGTGAAGCCTGTGGTTTTCTGACAAAAGCAAGAGCACTGCGTCTGCTGTTAACGGTAAAAAAAACCAAACCCAAATGATAAAAAAAAAAAGAATGCAAAGCAAATGACACTAGCAAATATGCAGTTTCAAGCTTCTGCTATGCAAAAGCACATCGAAGGACTTGAAGACAGAGAGTATCAGGACTATATTCGATTTTTTTTGAGTTCCTACTGTTCTCTCTGTCTCTTATTCTGTCTGATGGGTATTTAAACTACCTAGGATGACCTACGGATTCAGATAATGAAAAGAACTGAGTAGTTAAAAAAAACAAACAAAAAGAAATTAAAAACAAGTCTTTGGCACAGCTGATTCACTCTTCATTCCAAATAGTTACCTGTATCTCTAATCTTTGTAAAAAGAGAGAAGAAAAGGTACTGCATTCAAAACAGAGTCATAAACTATAGTTTCAAAGAGCTTGGAAAAGAGAAGGAGGTTTCCCTGGAAGGTTGTTCTTTTCTTTTCTTTCTACTCTTACCAAAACTTTGCAGGCATCAGGAAAACATGAATCCAAAAATTATTTATTGTAACAGATCATTGTACTGGTCATAGCCACCAGTGGGTCAGTCAGATCCAAAGCCCTCTCTAATGAGAGTCTCTCTGTTGATTTCATGGCTTTGGATCCAGACCAATGTTTGTGCATTTCTTTCAAGGAACAGTTTTTCCAAATAAGCTGGGATTTTTCTGGAATTGTTCCAAGGGCTACGTGACACTTTTGAGAGTTTATATTCATCCAAGTGACTTAGAGGAGCCAGTTCTCTGTTATTTTGCATGGAAAAAGCTTGGCAGAGGACAGGAGGGAATGAAAAGCACTGTATGAATCCATCTAGGCATTTCTAGTCCCTTCTTTGGAAGGTGTCCCTCAGATTGATGTCACAGGCAAGGCAGCAGCACACCATCCCTTCCCTTCCCTTCCCTTCCTGACAGTTTTTCCTGAGGAACCACCACAACCTACTGCATGGTTACAGGGAGAGAATTAGTCTTACTATGTTCCTGAGAGATTTTTAGGGCTGGGGACTGGACTAGTACTCCATTTGCTTTCTGTGTCCAAAGTGGAGCAGGTGGGTGTTTGCCTGCCACAGGGTGACTCCCAGGTGGGGTGAACCCAGCATCTGGCTGTCCTTTCCACCTGCAGGCCTGTGTAGGGAATGCCCACATCAGGGACACTGGTGATCCCAAACTACCCCTGCAGCTCCCCAGGCACCATACTTCTCCAGAGCTGCAAGTTGGGCATTCTTCCAGTTGGCTTCTGGTGCCAAACTTTTCAGAAGGGCTGAATGTCTCAGGCTGGAGTGTCCTATGGTTGCTGAAGCTCATGTGGTAGCTGAACAAGTCCTCAGCCAACACCAAGTGAAGGAGGTGAGGACAAAGGTGGTGTAACATCCCCCTGATCTTTCACTTTTCCTGCGTGCTGGGAGGTTCAGAGCATCCACTCTGGGGCATGATGTCCCTCAGCACTGAAAAACTGCATTTTCATCAGTGTCTCTCTCTTTACTAGAAATAAAGACCACCACACGCCTCACCACCTTCAGAAGAAACGTAAAGAGCCAAAGTCATTACATTTGCCTCCCCACAAAGCAATCTGGTAACTGCTCTAAAACATGAAGAAGCAAAAATTAAACATGCGTTCTCCCCGTCATGGGGTGTAATTAGAGATATGGCTGAAGAACAGAAGTCCCACTCACTAGCTGCAAACACAATTTCTTAGTGCTTGGAAACCCTTGTGATATGTTTAAAATAAATATCCAGCTACAAAAATACTGTTAATATTAAAATTATGTGAAAAAATTCTTGGCAGACCTCTGGGATCGACCCAACTACCACTAGTACCAGAGTGCTTACAGATATATAATTAACACAGCTTGAAACATTCAGTACAAATGTTGAGCAGCCTGAAAATTTTAGTTTTACAGCAGTACTTCTGCACAGATGGAGTAATACCATGATTTGTTACAGCAGCAGCCTGACAGAGTAGCAGTGAAGGCACGACAACATCTTTATTAATTAAAGCCCTAACTTTTGCACTCTGTTTTTCCTTCAGTGGGCACAGAAATGTATTCAGTTCCTTCAGTGCTGGAAGGGTATTCAGGTGGGCCTTATGCTCAATATCCTGAGGTAGTTATGTATTTAACTTCCATTGAAACCAAACTGTTCTGCTAGCATGTGAGGGACTATATTTTGACTCCTTAGCAGTTTTTTATATTATTCATTTAACAAACTTTCTGCCAAAAAGACAGGCCAAAAAGTCCCACTGCATATGCAGCTAGCTAGATCTACCACATTTACATTAGCTATTCCAAGCAGAAAATAGTGTGTTCATAAAAAACCTGAAAGTGTCTTGATTCAACAAAAGCTGTTGCATAGACCTGCTCTTACTCACTTTGAGACTCTGACTGCCTCTTGCAAGCACTACTGTGAATACTCAAAAGCACTTTTTCAAATGAAAGAAAATCAGAGCATCTAGTGTCGGCAAGCCTTGTAAAGTCCATACATGTTTACACTTGGCATCAGATTACACACATTTGACTTCTTGATTTACTGAGCACACTTGTGTTTTCCCTTCTTTTGTCAGAAATAAAATACAGCTATTCTTAAGAGAAGTCTTTGTTTTTAAAAAGACCTAATTTGTACTGTATGTTAGGAGAGTTCACTTTTCGCCCCACCCAGAGAGAAGCCTGATCCAAATACCAGGGGAAAAAAGAAAAACTCAGAAGAGGTTAATTTGGGTTACGGCAATGTCTGTTTGCAAGATGTAAAAAATGAGAAAGGCAGAGAAAGAGGACAGACAGTGAAGCCCTTGGACAGGTTAGGGTGGTTTTTTTTTGCTGCATCACAAAAGCAATTCTGCTGAAATCTTACTCGGAACATTGCCTGAGTAAAAAAGAGAAACACAGTTCTTAAATTATTTTGTACTTTCCATGTAGAGGAACAGTCAGAACTGTATGGGGTTTTACGCCTTCTTAGTAGCCAGCTTATAAACAGTGCAGCTACCAGTCTTTCCATAGGAAAAACTGTTCTGTGGATGATGATAACATGACTAACTGCCTGAGCTACAGAGGCATGGAAAGCCTTCTACCTAAATAAGGTGTAGTGTCAGGCCACCTATTAACTAGCAGACAACTGGCAATCAATAAACATTAGATGAGAGTGAGGAACTGGAGAACGATCTGACACAAGTGAAAGATTTGCACAAGTTTACTTTTCTATCTCTTATTTCTGAGTTTCTCCAAGAAGAATATTACATTAAATCAGATGAAAGGGAGAGGGTGTCATTTGAAAACGTGTGTTAACAAGCCATCAAGTGGAACCTTGGTACATAAGTGTCTGAGAATCAAACTCATAAAGATAGCAGTAGCCACAACAAAGTGAATAACTAGGTGAGACCTGAAATTTTCAGCATGTTTTTATGGATATGTATATGCAGGAAAAGGAAACTCGTCCAAATGTAGAAATCAGGTCAAATAAAAACAGATTGTGATTTCCAAGCTAATTCAGGCATTGCCCTATCATTGATTATTATGCAAATGAAAAGCAAGATAAATCAAACACCATTTGTTCCTGCTAATAATTTGAGGGAAAACCATAATCCAAACCTTTGTTACATTTTTCCAAATGTAACAAAGCAGAACTGCCTCAGAACATGGCTTGATGCCTTCTACACACAGCCAACCTAAAATCAGCCCAAAATAAACCATTTATGAGCAAGTAAACAAACAAAACACTCAGTTATGAATCCTACTATCTCTCTAAATTGCCTGACAAATGAGTATACTTTGCTTTGCTGCCATGGGCAATCCTACTGAGGGTTTGCAGTACTGGAGCCTTATTTATATTTCCTGTCATCTAAATACAACATTCATCTAGATGGAAAAAAAGAAAAAAGCAAATAATGCTTTTTATGTGCAATATTTTGAATGTATCCTTTTTCCTTTTGCCCTAAGTGTGCTAACCCCACAGCATTTCTCAGATATTTCCTGCAGTAGCTTGTCTAGAAATAATAATTCTCACACGTAGCTTCTTTCATAAATCTGTCACAGTTCAGTACCAAATAAACAGTGACAGAGAAATGTGTATCTTCTTATTTTTATGACCTTAATGTTGGGGGCTGTTCTTCAGAGCTACTGTGAGTGCACGAAACAAATTCAGGTCCACACAACATCTTCCTGATAATGTTGCAATTGATAAGCTATAAATCAACATTGTCTGATTTTTGTGTGTGCTCTGAAATTGGTGATGGCTTAAAAATTTACATGAACTCATGATCTTGCCTCAAATTTTCAAATGATTGAAAATAAAATCCATGATCTCAATACATGGCCAAGTTCTACTTTTCCCAGTTTCAATTTTGCCATTTTTTCAGAGTCAGAACATAGGATCAAATTTGTAAGAGAGGACACAGACACAATCTGAATACATTATTTGCAGAAACTCACAGAAAAGAAAATTTTGATATTTTGTTTTCAGCTGAGATGTAAAATATCCTCCTGGGAATTACTACTGAGCTGTGATTTGGGGCCTCTACATTCAATTTGAAGAGTTATTATTTAGACCTACAGGTTACTACAATAAATAGCTGTCTTATGCCTTCTCAGGAGTTCTCTTTGGGCTGTTAGAAACCTCTGCTTGGGCAGTCACCCCTACACTGGGGAAAACTGCAGCTTTGTTATTCATCACTTTTTCCCTATCCAGGAGATGCTAGACCAGTAGTACAGCATGGCATGCAAACAGCTTGTAGAAACAGGGAAACCACATTTTAAATTAAATATATTAGGGTTCATTTAATAGTTTCAAAGAATTTTTCCCATCTGTTTTATTATATTTTGGAAAATAAACTGTGTGATGTACTGATTAAATCAAAAATAGGAGGGTAACTATAGTTGCTTGTTTATATGAATAACAAGCATGTTTCTCCCTAGGCTAGCAAAAGATATTTATTGTATAAGAATTTTTTTTATTGCTGATGTGCAATCATTTTAGCAACTGAGCTGTGTACTTGAATTTTGAGATGCTGCTTCTCTGCTTTAATAATCACATTAATTATAGTTTTACACTGAATTCTCTGGAACACAGATGTTACAATAGTAGAAGAGCACACATCCTAAAGGAGCTTTCCTCATTGGGAATTTTGATGGGATGCATGGAGGAGTGCTCACAGAACCTGTGAGCAAAAATCCCAAACTACTTTACAATTTTATTTAAACATTTTCAAACAGAGATGCACTGACTGCACTTCTGAAGGGACATCCTGAAAATATGGATTCAACTGCTTAGAAGCCAGAGCTGCCATGGTACATGTTCCTGTGGTGGCCAGCAGGAACTGCTGCTTGGCCAACACCAGGCATCATTCCTAAATCAGTGTAGTCTAGCACTGCCTGAGAGGGTTTGCAATGTGATCACAGCTTCTGCAGGGAAGCACCTTGGAAAGAGGAAGCTGTGTAGGTCCCTGCACACCAGCTAAGGATCAGTGACTCTCTCTACCCTGCAGAAAACAGCTCATGAGAAGCTCGCGGATACTGATTTTGCACTTCAACCACTTGTGATACTGGAGTGCTACACAAGCTGAGCACCTGCTTTTTTTTTTTTTCCCACTCATATTTTGTGCCTTTTAATAATATTAGTTTCCCAATGTCTGTTGGCATATTTTAAAACTAAATAGAAAGGGTATTTTCAGTTTCTTCATCGTCAGGAGGCAAAGATGAAAATGTCTACGTATGGGAGCCTCCCCAAAAGCTTGTATGAGACAGGTGCAGGAAGAAATAGTCTTTGTCTAAGCACTGCAAGGGTCTGCAGGAGAAGACACTGTTATAAAGTGTGCCACATGTCTTGAGATTGTTCACCTCTGGTTTCTGGTTAAAAGCTATAACCTTTAAAGTATTATTTCTACGCTAGGCAGGATGGAAATAGTGTAACTAGTATGTAAGACATGAAACCAGAGAGCTTTGCAAGGTGTTTGTGGTTCAGATACTAAATTACAATGTGATTAACCTACTTAGCAAAATTCAGATGACAAACATAACTTTGGTGAAATTATTTTCTGAAAACAAAAACTTCTGCAGACTACTTAAAGATATTAAATACTCTTATAGTGATATAATGAGTGTTTGGTTTCACTGTGACATTGGAAAATCAAATAAGTTTCAGTTTAAGCTTGAGTAAATTCTGATAAAAGTATTTTCAGTTTTATTTTAAGAACATTTATAATTTTTGTAATGTTGAATTTTGTTTAAATTAGTAAAGTGCCTCTGTTGTGCAAAGTCTGCATCATTTTCTTTCCCTAACACAGTGACAGGCTTCACACATCAGCCTTTCAGACTGCACCTCTACAGACAAAATATTTCTGTCTTTGTATCTCCCTCCAATCTATCTGCTAAGCACTGGCCATGGGGCCAGTTCGTATTGCCCTAACATTTGACTCTTTTTGAGGAGCTGATGCCTTCAAGGTCTCCACCTTCCAATCGCTTCCCCGCTGATGTACAGTGCACACCTGTGACTGCAGTTTTTGGAGGGCAGCTGCTTCTAGCCCTTTACAGCCAAGGCCCTTTGTGACCTATTTCACATTGCTGTGTGACAAGGACTGCACAGCTTCACTGACTCTTTTGGTAGACATGGTCTCACTTGGAACCTCCAAGCTCCAATAAAACAAAAGTAACTGAGACAAGAGGTATATACTAATCAGTAAGACAAATTTTGTGGCAGTTGAGAAAGCCTCAGGAAAAAAAAAACAAAAAACTTTTACATAAAATTAACAATTATACCAAATACCTCAATCATGGCAGTCAGGTGACAATGAGAAACAGAAAATCTCACTTACTTGTGTGAGAAAAGCTGGAGACCTTTAATGGTCTAACTATAATTTCCAGTATTTTGTATTGCTCACTCTAGGGAGCCAAAAAAAGACAAGACACCCTGTATAAACATGAAGCAGTATTACAGGAAACATGCATTTTTCTTAATTTCAGGGAGTTGCTTGCCACATTTGTTTACGGAATCACTCATTCTGTTTACAGGGACATTAACTGCATGAGCATCATTTTTCCTTTCTGTGATTTTTATACACTGTGCACTCATTCTGAAAGTAAGTCAGTGGACCCTCTTTTATGCAGTTCAAGCCTAACATTGCAACACAGTCATTATGGTGCTTCCTACGTGCATTAGTTTTTGGAAGGGCTGACCCCAAAATAAAACGATGCAAATCGCATCAGCGCTCAAACCGAACGCCACAGCGCCGGGAGAAACGGCGAGGCACGAGACTCTCTCTGGCACTGCAGCAGCAGCAGCAGGGGCTGCTCAGCCAAGCTGCAAAGTCCTCTGCTGGGGCTGGGCAGGAGGAAGCAAGCCTGGGGCTGGCAGCTTGGAAAGGAGCAGAGGGGGGACCAGGGGATCTGGCATAATCACAGAGGAGAAACGAAAAGCAAAAGGCAGAACAAGAGAAAATGCATGCTGAAACTTGAAGGAAACCAAAGTGAAAGAAACAGGTGTGGACAAGTAGATAAATGATGAGGGGAAAAAACAATCAGTCATGATTCTTATTTTCAAAAATAAAAGAGTAGATGAGAAGGGAGGAACAAGCCCACCCTTTAGAGAGAACACAGGAAAAGGAAAGGTGAGAAGGAAGGTCAGCATGAAAAATGGAAAGGTAAAGTGGGAAAAGGGAGAAAAATCTCAAGAAAAATGAGGAAATTGTGATGCTTACCCCTCTACCCTCCCCCCCTCCTCCCCCCCCCGGCAAAGCTTCTCCCTTGTCTTGTTTTTCTCTTGGCAGAAAAAAAAATGTAGACTGAAAGAAAGCAAAAGGATGATTACATTCTCACGGTAAGGAGATAAAGGAGGGGAGCAAATTGGATATGAACCGTATTCATCAGAGGATACGTAAGGGAGTAGCTGAATTCAAGAACACTGCAATGCAAAAAGAACATTTCTTCAAGAAGGAAAACTATTTGTCCAGCAGAATTCCTGAAATATTACTGCAATCCCACAGCTTTGTCCAAAAGCCCAGTAAATAAAACTTTTGTCTGAAACTTTTCCCACCATTCCAAGACAGTTGGTATTTAATCTAAATAACCTCCTGCTGAGTGTTGATCGCAGCCTGTAGCTCTGCAATCCAGCCTCATCACAGCCCAGTCTAAATAGAGCTTTAATAAATAGTCAGCTGAAATTCACTCAAATTCCAACTTGCTCAGCGTATGATCTCTATTTCTGAACTAATAATGGCTGAACCAAAATCTGGAACTTTGCGAAGTTTGTGGAATGCAGGATTTTTGTGTTGGATCTCCAGCTGTTGTGAAGTCACTGCTGTGTGGTGTATCAGCAATTTTGACTGGGAAAAAATAGAATGTATTTTCAAATACGTGGTGAAGTCTGCAGCTATGGCCAGACCAGAGTATAATAAATGCCTTGATGGTAAATAGGCCACCAGCACTGCATCTCAAGTAGAGGCTGAAAAGGGAGACCAGAATTCTATTTGGTTCAGCCCAGGTTCTTCCCACCTCACTCCAAATGCTGCTTTTGCAACTGGTTTGCTTCTGCTCATTATTAATTTTAATGGCAGAGGCACCTCATGGCCTGTCCTGTGCTCACCTTGAATCCCATAGAGCCAACACCTCATCACAGCAAATCCTCACTGAACAATGACAGATTTATTGATGTGCACAGGGGTCCAAACACGAGAAAATTAGATTTGTTCAAATCCAAACTTCACAGGAACCAGGAGCCCAAAACGCTGCAGGCATGATTTCTAATTACATGGAGGTTTTTATGCTCCCTAGAGATCTACTGCTCTCCTGATATTTTTGTTTATTTTAGGGAAAAAACCCGAAGTGCCCATTTGCAAGCAGATGAGGACTCCCCAGTCCTCACTTCAATGCAAAGCACTTGCTGCTGCAAGAGAGTGCTGTGATTGCAGTTGCTCCTTCAGCCAGATACCTTTTCCAAAATAGCCCCTTCCCACCTGCCAGGCCCAATAAGCAGCCCAGAGGAGGGCTTTTATAGAGGCCAGCTATCATTTCCTCCTGCTTTAGATCCAGTGACCCCATGCTAACACCATTCCCTACTCCCAGCATTACTGCACTGACTGGCAGGGTCAGTCCTTGCTAGATGTCACTAAATCAACATCCCTGCGGGGTCTCTTTCCAAAGGGAGACTACGCCGTCCCGGGTGACCTTCAGGGTTCACAAGTGACGGGCGCAGAAGCCCCACACCATCCATCACTGGGGCAGGAAGGGACATTTGCAGAGGGTCGGAATGGCACCGCGCTGCCGTGAACTTCCTGCACCCTGCGTCCCCACACACCGAGCCCCCTGCTCCCCGTGGGTCATTTATCCGGAGAAGGGAAGAGGAGGTGAAGCCAATGAAGCTGCGTTGAGTGCGGCAGAGGTCAGGCCCGGGAGGGAACCCAAACTGCGCGTACACACATACACAAGAGACACAGAGAGGGGGCAAGTGTGTTTTCTATTAGCTGCCTGCTATAAATATTACCTTTCAGGTCAAATATTTTGTTTTGAAAATAGTCAAAGCCCAAGGACTGCTTCCACCCATCAATCTAAAAGGAGGGGAAAGAAATGTCAATGCTTTCTTCATTCGAAAATTAGCTCAAAACAAACAAGGTCATGGCTGTTTCATGGCTAACAGCGACTTCTATCAGCTCCTCTTTTGTTCCTGACCTAAGTAAGAGAAAAAGCCAGATTTCTGATGCATGGAGGAGCAATTCCCAGGACAATACCTAGAGAGGCATTCCTTCATGTGAACTGTGATCTGGAGTGCCTATACAGATCTAGAACTGACCAAACTCATTTTCAACATGAACATGTGATGCAGCTAATGCCTGACCACACAAAGATATTAAACCACATAACTAAAAGTAATGGATTATTACATGGTGGATTAATTTGTCAGGAGATACTACCCTGCTTTAATACCTCCTGTTTTCCTTAACACAGACCTTATCAGTGATAGGTGGAGTCTGGGGCACACAAATGAAGAGACTGCTCTCTGAAATCGCTCTGCCCATCCTGTTTCAGTATCTGTAACAGCTCACAGCCCCAGCTGCAGGCAGGCAGTCACTGGGAGCACACCTGCTGCCCAGATGCCACTGCAAGAACCACCCTGCTCACCTTTCCCATTGGCATCTCCTCCCTCCATTTGCTGAGCAAATGACAGGGGGGAGGCCTGCGCTCCTCTGCTCACAGCCACGCAGGGGGTTGGAGTCTGGGCAACAAGGACATTCATTTGGAGTTGGCAGCTCTGACTCACACACCCCTGCTTGAAGGCTCTCCTTGAGAGAGTGCAATTTTCCCTCCTTTACACTGGGAGCTCCAGCATTGCACTGAGTTGGTAAGGTAGTGTGTAAACATCACATCAAAACCTAAAGCAACTCTCCCCCCTCTAAATACACTATCACCAGCTTCTCAAAGACAGCTTTTTTTCATTCTGGCAGCTGCAATTACATATGGCAACTCCTCACAGTGTATTCTTTATGGCCTGGTAAATGCTCTGCATGTGTTTTAAAAAATAAGGGAAGGTTAATAAAAGGTGACAACATTCCAGCCCTGGCACTCTAGCTCTGTCCTCTGAGTCCATGGGATGGAAGGAGGGGACTCCAGGCACACCTCACCCATCGCTTCTCACTCTTGTACTCCTTACGGCAAAAGCGTAACAGGCAGCTTGGTGCTCTGGCTCCTTCCTCAAGTCCAAATATATTCATTTTCACCAAACACAGCCATGCTAGCACTGACACTACATAGCCAGTCACTAACAATTTTTATACACCAGGGAAGGCAGAATTGGGACTATCAGCATTTTCTGGGATGGAGATGTAGCAAGTGGGACAGCAGAAATAGCTATTACCACCAGTTCACCTGTGCCATCCATTAGTAGCTTGGCAGCTGAAACACCATTGCAACCTGACTGGAAGCCCTGGCTTTCAAAGTGCAAACCTTGTTTTGCTGTGCTCTAGCTCTTGGTGCAGTGAGGGCCAGGGAAGGCAGAGCTCTCAGGGCAACTTCCCTGCACCCCAAGTCTCTGCACTGAGAAAACATGCCAGTGCATGCACCACAATAATGACTACTCTGCTGGGATAATGTGTGGGACCCCTTTACCTTTTGATGATCAAGTTGAGCATGTCCTTAACTAACTGCAAAATCCCCCCTTCTGCCATCTTCATGGACAGCCTGAATTCTGAAGGAAGTGAACATCCTCATCATATGCATCCCTGACTGGCTACCCTAACACGTGCAGCACCTATGCAGGAGCTGAGGATTTCTCCTCAAACCAGCCAACACCATTTCATAGCTGAAGTATGAGGACTAATGATCCATGTAACAGATTAATTACAGCAATGTGATGAGAAGGACGTTTCCTACCTAGCAAAATACCTAACTCATTTTTTACAAAACTTAAAGGTACTTCAAAGAGAATGGTAGTGTGAAAAAAGTATAGCAGAAAGACAACAAAGATGCCCCACTTAATTATTTCATCCTTTACTGTTTTCCTACCACATCCATTGCCTACAATACAGCATTGGAAGATATACCATGTTCATGTATCCAAGGATAGGAGTCTAATTTGTAAATAATGATGACTCAGAGAGGGGCACTGTCTTGTCTCATGCTGTCAGATTAGGCATATTAAAACAAACTCCTTTACTGTGAGAAAATGCCAGGGCAAAGGAGGACTGTGAAGGAGAAAAGAGGGATTCTTATGTTTTATGTAGGTCTTGCCCCAGGCACAGAGGCAGGTATGAGCAGCAGTGGGGTGAAGGGCAATGCTAATACTAACAAGGGCTATACATTCAGCAAAGTATTAAACTCTTAGGTATGGAAACTGCTATGTGTGCTGGAACCAGAGGGAGACACCAAGGCATCCCTTGCCACCTGAGGTGCTGCTCTCTGGGCAGCAGCATTTGATGCCCATTGGCCTCTCTAGTGGGGCATGTCTGCAATAAGCAGCTGCTATGCAATTGTTTACTGCTGTTATGGCTGCTCTGGTTTATGCACTGGAATGGGATTATCTGGGGGGTTTAGGTGATTGGGCTGGGATGAGGACTAGCTGGCTGAGACTCAAGGCAGCCAAAACAGAGATCACCCGAGAGGTGCAGAAGGCGGGTGGGGGTGGAGAGGACAGGAAGGATAAGCCTCTATCAGCCCTTCCACCCAACAGTACAGCCTTTTAAACACAAATCAAGTTCGAAGCGCAAAGGTCTTGTCACAGACAGAGCTGATACTACACTAGAGCCACATCAAAGAGCCTTTTTTCTTCCTCTGTGCTCGGTAAAGAGCGTGTGACCTCTTATTTCAGATGTGGATTTCTGACATTTACCATATTTTGGTCACCTCAAGAACAGGCTATTGTCATGGCTTTACTGGCTCGGGTCCTTAAGATTACAGAGAAGCTGAAGTGAAATCAAACACAGGACAGCCTCATTGTGGTCCTATGATTACTTATGCACGACAGCTAGCAGGTTGAATTTAATGCAGCGATAAGCTGTAAGTGCTTTCAGTTTCCCCAAGACACGTCTGCCTGCACTGCCACAATGTAACTCCATGGCCCTGTACATCTGCATAAGTTTATTGATATGCAAGAAGCAACAGTGTCTAAATGCTAAGCTTAGATTTATAATCAATTCACTGGGAAGGCTTCTTTTCTTGACATGACTTTTGCTATTTTTGCACTATCAATTCTTCCTGGTTTTGCTTGGATTTTGACACTGTTGGCTTTATATTTCTTAGGAGAGATAGATTTTATACTAAATATAACCAGACAGGAGGAGGACTGCTAGTCTGTGAATCTCTGAAGTAATAATACTACTGTCTTATAAACTGTTAGGCACTGAATACTGCAATTCGATACTCCAAATTTGGTGGTTATGCTGTACATACCAATTAATATACAAAAGTTACACTGCTTGACCATACAACTTTCACAGTTCCCTCCTAAGTGAGAAGAGCTTCAATAAGATAACTGCTTCCCACACAAAATTAATTCCCAGGAATTATGCATATATAAATACACAAAGCTATATCACAGTGCAAGATACATCACTGTAAAACAAACTCAATATATTTCCCAGTATAAAATGTAAAAGGTATTACCTCCACCACCATAAATTTTTTTTTCTGTTTCCTGTCATCATCATTCTAAAATGGAAAGCAGTGAAAAAACCTAGTTTTTCTGAGACGAGTTTTCCAAAACACATCAGCTTACAAATTTCTAAAGAAGTTAGCAGGCATGCTCATGGAAACAAAGACCTATGCACTGTTTCCAGCTTTAATGCTTCAGCAGGGTACTGAGGTGTGAGAATCAGAAAGTGAGCTAAAAAGAATAACTTTAGTGGGACGTTCTCAACTGAGAAACACGTGGGAAATAAGCTGAGACCTGGGGTAACTAAAGAAGTAAGAAACTTATTTTGATTCTAAGAAATACAGTTTTGCAAACAGACATGTAGTTTATTACAAATTATAATTTGCTACCAGCTCTGAATGCCCAGTATCTGCTCTTGCCAAGTGCAGCACTAAGTTTTACTTTTTTCAAGTGACATTCTGCTACACTGCTTCCCTTTATTTTTTCCAAAACTCTGGGAAGTTTGCTTCAGTAAATTCAAACCACTCTGAGATACCAGACACTCTACTACTCAGATCCAAAAGAGTGACATAAAAAAGCAAGTGGAGGAAAGGAGAATTGTCTCAAAATCAGTTAAGAAGGCAGGAGATGGGGGTTTTCCTGCACATTGTAAAAGTTTTGTTTTGGGATGAATGAATAATGTTAAGCAGAGTGAAACAAAAATGTCTCACGTGGTCCCAAAGAAAGTCTGATTATTTTTTAAAATACATGTTTTATTTCAAAAGGGATGCTCTGAGATGCTATGCTTTGAGAATGATTAAAGAAATTAAAAGCCTAAAAATGTTTCAGCGGAAAACTCTCCAACTCTTAACCAGAACAACAAACTGAATTCATAACCAACCAAGTTAATTGCTTTGCTTTCCACAACAGCACGTATTGGCAAAGTTACTAGTCATGAAAACCTCCTTTACACAGCTCTAGCTGAAGAGCACAGGACTGTTTCCCCAAATTTGAGGGATGAAAGAGCTGCTGTGACTTTGGCCAGACCACAGGATGCATCTCTGGTTGCCAAAGGCAGCCAGGGCTCTGCAGAGCTCCAAATACACCTTGTTTTTCCCCAGCACACTTTGGAGATAGGATAGGCAAGAGATAAGGCAGAGGCATGGAAATTCCCCTCCAAGCAGAGGAAGGCTGGAGGGGGGAAGCATGCAGGGAATTTCCTTCGCACAAAGTGAATTTCCTGGGAGCAGCACTGGCTGGGATGTTTGCACAAAAGCCATATTGAGCAGCTACAGCAGAACACGGTATTGGCCTCACCTCCATGAAAGGGAACTGGTAATGTCACTGCATTGATCAAATCTGTCTTGCACTTCAGACACTTTGTGTGTTATTAAGTTACCTTATTTTCTTGCATATTTCTCCAGTCATCTTCCCCCAGCTGCCTCAGCATATATAACTTCAAACTGCTGGCTGGGTACCCTCAATGATCAGGGCTGCTTCTTGATCTCTCTCTGCCTTTAACACACACAGCTTGGAATATTATTTTTTTTAAAGCTCCATTTAAATAGGATTGGAGAGCTGAGGACTGTTATCCTTTACACCTAACTTTTTCACCTGTTGTAATTCCTGACAGGACTAAACCACTACATTAACTTCAGTACCTTTGTGAAAGAGTATATCAAAAGCATAGTCAATTTTTGTTTTCACACATTTCTTTCCCTCTTCAGGAGAAACCAGAATGCCAAGCAGCATGGTGCCCCTTACAAAATCCTCAGTGTCTACTACACTTCCTCCTTTTACCTACTAGGAGAACTGAAGGCGACTATTCTTACACCTACCAAAACCAATTAAGCCATTCTTTGCTTTCTTCAGAAGTCTCCACACACACAAAAATTCCAAACTTGCATAGGTTTCAGTGTACATTGTAAAGCTTTTTTATTTCATCCTTTGGGGGAAGAAATAAGGGAAAATTTGTTGCCTTTTTCCAATTCCTCATCTTCATAACTGGCAGTGAGTAACTCCCAACTGCTGTATGGCTATTTTCCTCCATCATCCATTGGGATGAAGTTGACACAGTAATTCCTAGCATACAGTTGCTAGAAAAAAAACCAAAAGTGTGTTTCTTTTCATTATATGCTAAAAGGACGTGCAACTGCAGCTAAGGAGCTATTCTGTAAAGCATTGAACACTTATATTCTATTTCATCCAAGCACGAAGTTAAAGCTTAAAATCAAGGGTATGAGTGAGCCTACCCATCCAATGAGCATTCCTCATGGAAGTAGAGCTGAGGATGCCAGAGGAGTGTGTGCCAGTACTGAGAAGTGTGTGAGATTAATACATGGCTTTGCTACAGCAGCATAACACTGCTATAAAAAATACCCTTTCCCATCTGACTCTCAGCCAGAAATGTACCTGCACTTTTAAACTCAGTTGAACAAACCATGGCAAACACTCAAAAGCTGCACACCTCCTGTTTGAGTTGAGGCCAGCGGAGTTATCAGAGCTGGCTGAGGACCTGCAAGCTCACACCAGCACTAACCCCCAAAACAACCACCCCTCGCAGATTTTCCGTATATAAAGTTGTTGCAAGAGGTGCCAAAAGAAATCATTTCGAGCCAAAGAGTTTGGCTTGATGGCTCTGCTAATTACAGGCCGGGGCTGCTCCTGCTGGGCTGAAGCAGGCCAAGGCTCGCTGTCAGGCAGACGGATTAGCCCCCGTTGCCCATTAAGGGCACTCAGAGCGGAGCGTGGGCAGGGACACGGAAGGGAAACATAAGAAGGCGGCATGTGCATAACCAAACAGGCTACCTTGCTGAAAAGAAAACCCCTAAAGCCACATTCTGCTTCATTAGCACATGAAAATAAGGTAATTGAATACTTCATTCTCCCACCCAGAGCCGAGATCCATCACTCGGGGGAAATGGAGTTTTGATAAGGTGGGGTGTTTAAATGAGGCAGAAAGAGTCTTTTTGAATGTGTGTTACTGTGTTTATCTGAGAGAAATCCCACTTAAATATAAGCAAAAAAGATATTAAAATCACTTTATCCTATGAATCATTATAACATGACAAAGCCCCTCTAAGGATGGAATTTATACTAATTTTAACATTATTCTGAAGACAGAAGGCGTTACACTTGTTTGCTGCCTTTATTTTGGTATCAAAATCTACTTTTCTCTCTTGTTTAGCTTGTTTTTCTTTCCTCCTCTCCTTGAACACTCTGTCTCACTAGATATTTTTGCTGGCTTTTAACATTTCATACATCAAGAGATGAAAACTTCAGCAACTGTCAAGGCAAGATAATTTAATCAAGCTCTTCTTGTTCTTTTTTTAAGTTATACATGTAGCACATTCAGATTTTGGTGTTTTGATTTATTCAGCATTCCAGCTGATTACCAAACTATGAAAATAGATTTTATAAAATATTTATCATTACCAATTTCAGACTCAGACAGCTCCTATTTTAGTTCTTTAGCCTTGTTTTAGGGAAAAAAAAAAGGAAGATAAATTCTGACATTTGAGAGGCAAAAAAATAAGCAGAATGTTTTTTATTGTCTTTAGCAAGCTAAACAGCAACAAACTCATTTTCTCCCACTGGCTAATCACCTAAAGTATGAAGTACAGTGACTGGCATTTCCTCCAGAAAAAAAATATTTACGTAAATACTGTAAATAGACCCCTTCCCTCAGCCAAAAATGCCTGCTATGGTATTATGGTTTTTTATAAGAAAGCAGGAGCTAGAGACACACAGAGCTAGACAGACTGTACCTTTGTTCCTTGGGTTTAAGTGGTACAGTTTCCCAGTCTGCTATGCTGATATATTATCTTGAAATATATAAATATAAAAAAATAACATGACAACACAGACCAGCTCTCAGCACTGGCAACAACAAAGATTTTGATAACATTTTAAAAAGGCACCTCCCTCTGCCTCTCTAAGAGTGATGCCTAACCATGTCTCAGGCTTTCCTCTTGCTCTCTCATGTGCCCAGGCATGTGATAAAACAATGAAAAGGCTTCCCTGCTTAGAAATATGGGCAATTACCACAGTGCCAGGAAAGAGCTGCATTTTCACAACACTTTAAAGGTAACTAAATTGTGCTGGTGCTAGGGCTGTGCTATCGTTTCCCCTTGCCCAGGCTCTCTGCTCCCACCACCACATCTTTGCTGCTGGTGGCAGAACTGCTGTGAAAAGCCAGTTTGGGGAGATAACCCTGCACAATGATTCTTGATTTTCTGTGGTTTAGTCTGCAGGCTGGGGGCTCTATGGTGGCTTCTATGGGATCAGCTGTGGGTCAGCTCTAGAGCAAGGGAGAAGGCAGGAACTGTGAGGACAGAGGGAGTTTAAGCTGTTGTGGACCTGCACCTTCTGGAACAATGTCACTTTGGCCAAATGACAGAAGATGGACCAAAGATAAAACTGAAGGCCTGGGGCAGGGCCCAGGAGGTAAACATCTCACCCCCCCTTCTCACAGTCAGTGTAATGGTGGGAAAATTATAGGGGTTACATCTGAAGGCAAACATTCTTCAGGCTGAAGCTTCAGGAAGCAATCTTTAAGGTAACTAGGTCCTACCACGTAGCTTTGAAATGCATACAGCAAAACCACCACCTTAAAGTCAAGCCACCGCTTCGCATAGCTTGACAACCCAAAAAACCAGAGGAGTGACCCAGTGAGCATGCTGCCAAGCAGGCACACTGCTGCTCTCCAAAAATGCAATGGGCAAGCAAAGGAGGAGCTGGGCTGAAGGCTTTACTGCGAGGGAGCTTCAAGAGGCCAGCCTGTGATGGGAGCAGCACTTGCCGCTCTTGCGCCACAGCTGCCATAGGCAACGAACAGCAAGGCTGGCAACCCCTGTTTGTGCTGGTGGCTGAATAGACCTCCTAAGCAAAATTAGCAGGCCACGAATTAACACCCCCTTTAGTGCCTGCCAACAGAAAACAAAAATAAAACAAAACCATGTGGCCAAGGGTTGTGTAAAATGCTGTCACAGGCCTGCTCGCATATTTTCCCCACCCTTGGACTGGGAGAACACACTGTGAAAACTTTGCAACTAAAGCAAACATTTGCAAATTATACCCAGCTTGTGATTTTCTGTGGAATAAATCTGGGGAAAGCAAAATAAGGACTTGATCTCAATCTCTATCTCAGAAATAATATCTTAAATCAAACTGTCCAAACAACCCTCTTTATCACCTAGTAAGGTACAGATGTACCAGGCCTGAGTCGAGAAAGCAAACCATGTGCCCCAGGAATTCATCCAGAGCAAACTGGAGCTGCAGAGCCCACCAGGAAAGAGAAAAATGTGTATCATCAAAGCACTGGTAACTTTCCACAACATGTTAAAAAGCGATTGCAAGAGGTCTTGCGGAAATTAAGAACAGACAACAAACTAAGCTCTTGATGACCACAGTTACCCAAGACCCCTGGCTTACCACTTCTTACCAAACATGCACCCAAAATCATAGGCATTTTCCTTCATGTCATATCCACATTCAGATTTCCATGCAAAAGTCTAACAGTGCAGCTGCTGGCTTCCTTGAGTCAATGGAAAATTCTGCCTGAAATTCCCCGTTGCTAACAAAGTGCCAGCACTGAAGCAACATGGAAAATAACATCAGGACTCTCATGTGAAACACCTTTGTTATAAATCTAAGTCAGATGTGTCACAGAAGCAAGCAAAAAAATTGATGGTAAAAGTCTCTCTATTTTAATATTTTTTTTAAAAAAGCTAGTATTTCTGATTTCAGCAAGTTCAGTTGAAGAAGATGAGAATTACTGCCAGGAGCAATAGCATACATTATTATGACACAAATACATACCAGCACACATCCACATAACCCGCATAAAAAGAAACCAAGCATAACTCTACTTAGTCTGCATATCTAAAATTAAATCTTTTTTTTTTTTTTAACCATGCTCAGCAATGGAGGAAGATTTAACAGGTGTCATTGTTTCTCCCAGGTATAATCATCTTTTTAATTTGCCCGTGTGAGAAAAGAAAAGCCATTTAATGAGAAGGACGAAATTGATGATTAATTAAACATCTTCCAGGGCCTGGAGGATCCTCCTCCATTTGGGATAGATTTCATTTAGCTTTAAGCAAGCTGAAGGGCAAGAGACAGATGCCTCTTTGGCTTTTTGTTTTAGCTGGTATGTGTTTGTAAAAGCTTGAAGATGTTTCTCAGTTTACTTGTCAGCCTTTTTGGCATCGGTCATCCAGAGGTCTCTGCCCCAAAACACAATGGATTTTTTTAAGTGCTTGTGACAATATCCCAGTGCAGTTCAATGCAAGACTGGGCATTAGTTTTGGTATTTAAGTGGCAGTGCTTGCTGACAGTATTTTTTCTTCTAATCACTGCCACTTTTTTGAACTGCATATTCATATGTAGTAACTGAAAGTAAGTCACCTCATCGAAACAGGCTCATGACTGATTTTCTAGTGAAAACTTGCAAACAACAAACAGGACGACAGGTCAGAGTTGCCGAGACATGTGGCCCCTTTCCCTTTTTCTTACACCACCACCACCTAGGGGACCTTTGATCTGAGTGTCAGCGGTGAAAATACACAAACAGATACTCTTATTATATACTCACAGGTGTACATTCCTAAAACTGTTACATTCCATTACTTTCAGCTGTGCTTGAAAACAATACCTTCAGAAGTTGACCCCTTCTCCGATCGCAGTGGTATCCGAGTACAAAGCGCCACAGCCAGCACGGTATTCCAAACACCGGCAATGATCACGCCAACAGATTCAGGCAGCACTTGTGAGGACGGGGCTGGAGCGCTGGCTGAAGCTCCTCTGTGTGCACCATGCTGCAGCTCACACAGAAAGGGTGCTTCTCTCACTCGCTGGGAACACTTCTGCACCAGGCAGCTGGAGTTTTGGTGCAGAGAAGGCTGGATTTAAGGCAAACTCAGCTCTGTTTTACCAGCGCAGCAAGAATTAAAAGTCTTACTGAAATGCATTCAGCCCCTGTGGATGTTCAGATCACTTCCCATAACAGCATGCAATAAATCATCTCTTTGGGCTGGGGTTATTAAATGCAAAAGCACATCCCACCCTCATAATGTTCCTACTTTTTAAAAATCAGTCTCCAGCTTTGGCAGCTTAACATAAGAGGAAGTGCTCTTCTTCTGTTAAAAATATGACAGTACACTTCAGTAACTGGAATGGAGGAAAAAAGTGTGAGGGAATTTTTCCATTCTTTTCTCTGATTGTTCCGTACAGTGTTTATCAGCAGGCTGGTACCACATCTCCTTTTGTTAGAAAATTAAAAGTTGAACTACAAACATAAAAGCCACCATGAACCATGCAATAACCTTCAGGCATTTTAAGAGCAGCAGAGGTTAGAAGGGCAGCTCCTGACTCTAAACAGCACCTATTGTTTCTCTTTCTTCTTGAATAACAAAAGCAGAGCTGAAAGCTATTTACCTGGTTTTACCTCTGTCAGATCTCATTTCCCCTTTTATTTTCAGCAGATGATCTTATCAAATGGTGTAATTTCTAACAATTGCTTTGATCAGATTTTTTTTTTTAATTTCGCTGTGATAGATTTATTTCATTCTCAAACAGATAACTCAGCATACAAAGTAACAGCAGAAAAACATTTAGGAGACTTCGGGAGTCTGTCAATGTGCATTTAAATTAAGAGTAACTATTTTTAAGCTTATAAGTTAAAATGCTTTCATTTTGAAATCATGAGAGCCAACTTGCAGTACAAGGCTCTGGTCTTGCAAACACTCCCACACAAACAACTTTCTGTCTGAACCATCCCATGTGTTCCCCTCCCGCTGCAGATTCATACAACTGGACACTTAACTTGCCCAAAACCAACTGCAGAGCAAGGCTGCAAGGATTAAACTCCCAAAGCACAAACTTTTCGGTGTTCTGCTATCCAGGGTAGAGTGTCCATTATATTACTCAAATTACTTATAAACAAAAACCTTGCATGAGTCGGCACCATGCAGAGTTTTTGTGAGTGGCCAGGAGGGATCTGTAGTTAGTACAGAATTACAGAATCATTTAGGTTGGTACATAAAATCCTCAGAGATCTAGCCTTTAAAAAAATCCTCACTCCAAGATAAAAGCAACACACAATATATAAGCTCTTCCACTGTTTTAAAATATTTATAAAACTTTTGAAAGAAAAAAAAAAACACACTTTTGAGGGTGTTTTGCTCTTTAGAAACAAACTCATACAAACCCAATAATTTCTAGCATTACTGCTTTTCACTTAGAAAATTATTTTCTCTTTTTTTACTTTCTCTAAATTCCAACACCCACCTCTTGCCTTATATATATTCCCATAATTTTATTAAAAAGGTGGGGGGATAAAACCCCTTGAAAATATGTAACAGAAATCTGAACTGAGAAATTATTTTATTTTAGCTATAGATTAAATGCCAGTGAAGTATTTGCAATTCTAAAAACACCTTTAGACATAACAATCTATGATGCAAGTTTACAGCATTTGATTCTTCATCACTAACTGCAGTTTGTAATTTACACACAGAAGTTTAAGAAAACCACTAAAATCTGTGAAATACCAGAACTTCACTCCCATATGAAAGCATTTTTAAAATTTATATTTTTAAGGAATTCTAGTATAAGTATCTGGAAGTTAATTTTCCTTACTGTAACACATACTGCCTATGAAATCTATCAATGTTACGTTAGCAGGATCAGGTTCTTAAGTTAGAATTCTATCAGATACTCAGCTGCTATGAACTGTCACAACTCAGCTGGAGCTGATGTCCCACTAGGACTAATTTCAGACCAGCAAAGTGTTTCTGACAATAAAATAGATACAAAACCAAGAGTGAAGACGTCTTCTTATACAAGATGGAAGTGTACTGAAGAGACACATTTTTGAAAAAGGCTCACTCTTACAGCTTTTCAGTCCAGTTTAGAGTTTTGTTGGAATATTTTCACTTTCTGCAAAGACAGCATCACCAATAGAAAATAAAATCAAGCCAAGTTCTGAAACGTGCTTTACTTTTTTGGCATCAACTCTTGCCCTTTTCCAGCCCCATTTCCATCCAAAGTTTTTCCTAACTACAAACAAAAAGGAAATAGACATCTGTGTGCCTGCAAAAAGTAAAATGATTGCATACATTATTGGTTTTCTATGTATCTCCATTTAGTCACCTGAAATGTTGTAATTACATATATTTCCTGCTTTCATAAAATGTTGGTGAAAGGTTTGGTTACTATGGTCCTTTATAGCTCTGTAAGACCTGGCAGGTGGAAAGAGGGAAGAGGAAAGTAACTTTCCAGCCAGTTCAAAGGGAATGGAGTATGCTCATTTCCACTTGCAGAATCCACTCTCTATGAGGCTCCATAGATGTTTCTGTCACCTTCTGCAGTACAGCATCTGTGCACAACATTTTCCTCTTATTACTTTCTTTTTCAGTGAAGATATTATTAGTTTATAAAGATCAGGAAAAACTGGATATGGGGTGAGAAGTTTGAGAAAAAATGTGTGATTAGGCCTTTCATACCATTCTCCTCAGAGCGTGCCTTTGCCCCTGTGTTTTAGGATTTATGATTTCTCTGTTGTTTAAAATCTCACAGACACTCACAAGTATCCCAAATCTTTCTTCAAAACCATCAATTTTCAGCAGGCATCTAAGAAACTTGATTACTTTTCTAGATTACTTAACAAAGCAAGTTTTGTTAAAAATACTTATTCTGAAATTGTAAAAATGGCATATATATTGTACTCCAGTGGGAAACAAGATTTAGCTTGAACACTTGAAAATGTGTTGAATGACTCTCTAATCAAACAGATTTCCCATGTCTAACAAGAATTAATTTAGTAATACTGCTTTCAAAGTTATTTATTAGAGGCTTGTACTAAGGAGAAAAAACATTTATTTCTCCTCTTTACTGCCCAAGTATCGTTGGAGTCATCCCACCACACAAGACATACCAACTCCGTTTTCAATTTTTTCATATGGATGGTGCAGTTTAGTAACTAAAAATATTACAATCCTTAACAGACAAATTAAATTATTCTGGGAAATAAATGTTGAGGGCAATGTTTTAAAACTTCTTCACGTGACACAAATTGTTAATAAGAGGGTTACTAACAACAGTATTTGAAACCTTTAACTACAAATACATCATGATCAGGATGCTATTTGCAATACACCTGCATCTGGCAAGCTAGGCAGGACTGGAGTTTTTCAGAATATAATTTCAGGTGTGATTTTGAGAAGGGCAGCTACCTTCCCTGGATTGAAGAGGGCACTAGAGCATATACAACTAATGAAGCATACGCCAGCACGCAAAAGAAAAGCCTCCAACGGCTTGAAAGGAGGAGGAAAGTAGAGAAATATTATCCCATCGTCCTTCCATGCTTCTGGAATGTGGGCAGATCATAGTAAAAATTTAAGCAGCAGGAAGATTAAAGGAAAACTGTTAAAGCCAAAAAGGACACTCACATCATCTGGCGTAAGTCAGTCGTGCCTCTGCAGACTTCAGTGGAGATTCACTGATTTACGCCAGTGGATGTTTTGGCCCGACAGCTTCACAGAAGATACTATCGATTAAATGTGTGTTCTATTCCGATTAAAAGCTTCTCTTGCCATCACAGCACATCTTGCCCCAGCTGGGAGCCACTCTGGCATTTTTCTTTTTGCTAGAAAGCACCCTATAGGCGAATTCCAAAATCATAATAATAATAATTAAAAAAAAAAGAAGTCTGCATAAATTGTCAACTACTGTTTGTTATTATTTACCATTTTTTGGCACATACAGACATGCCAGGCACTTTACAGAAAATACTTTGAAGACAACTCCCTTCCCTGCAGAGCTTAAAGACAAGGGCTAGTCCATTCTGCAAACACAGGGCACTGCTTTACCAAAACTTATTCCAATTACTTCAGTGGCATTCCCCACAGCAGTAAGACTGTGCTTATTATGCATGCTGATAATGTCAGGTCTTAAGTGATGAACATGACAAAAAAGAGAGGATAATAGACAAAGATATTTTGTAGAGAAATATTTCAGATACACTACATTTGTAAAGTTTTCTGAAACTGAACACTTTTTCTGTGCATTTAATGTGCCTAGTTTTCACAAAAATACCCAAACAAATCCAAACCAACCAACCAAAAAAAAACCAAAAAACCCAACCCCAAAAAGCCCACACAGAAAAATCCAACCCTTTGAGGCTTGTAATTTTTCAAGTACATGATGCTTGGCGTGTGGTTTCCAGTGTGATACATTATTAAGGAAGGAATCCTTAGCATTGGGTTTAATAAAAAAGTGGAACTGGAAATGGTGGGAACAATTCTGGAAATTCTGGAAGAGTAACATCCATGTGGTTTCAAACATGGACACCCAGTCCTACAGAGAGTAGTACAACTGCAGACCCTGACAAGACCTCTGCCCAGCCTTCAAAGTAAAAGGAAAAGTGGAACATGGGGCCAAGCATGGAACTGAAAAAACTATCAGGTTTGAGGAGGGCTGCAGGGGAAAAAGAATAGTAAGTTATAATGCTTAACAATGATGATCACTTTTAACTTCACATCCTGAGTATCAGAAAGCTACTATCATCATTTCAGAGCATCCAAAAAAAGGAGTGACCTATCAACTCAATTAAAAAGTATTTCTAGGAATACTTGATGATGTGAAGGCACAGTATCTTTCCAAATATTACTTGGAACCAACAAGTATTTAGTTTTAATAAATAGGGCAGATCCATACTGCCAAAGAGTGGCCAAAATTAACATATTTGTTACACAGTGAATTTGTACATCAAGGCACATTGCCTTTTTTGCCCCATTCTCTGGGCCACAGGCTTTTCATGGTAACATTTCATTACTACCTCAAGTTGGGTCATTCACTTTGACAAAAAGCTAACACTTCAATAAGTTTTGGTGTGACTGTGATATGATTGGAGACATAAAGTTAAAAAAAATATGCTAGACTTCTTCATTTGTACAAGGATTTTAGGAAAGTTCTATTATTTATCTCTTGTTACTTTTAAGACATAGGTAGTGTCTTGTTAGTTTTCACTAGTCTCAAAGGAATGAATTTTGCAAACAAAGCCACAAGAAATAAAATCCGTGATGACAATTGGCATTCATGTATTCATTTTCAAAAACACAGTCTTGAGCACTAAAAAGAGCATTTCCAAAGTTATCAGTTAAACACACAGCACTGTATTTCCATCACAGTCACAAGATTTAAAACACGTTATTATTAGGTGCTTTAGCAAACTCTTAACAGCTGCTGAGAACATGAGCATTTCTACAGCTTTTGGCAAGATCTAGAAGGTTTGAAAATCAGGAAAATGAGATCCGGCAATGATATTTTTAGGATCAAACCTTTAAAAAAAAAAAAAAGTCATAAACTAAGCAATCACACATGCAATTTGCAGTTAAACTGTCAATTGTACTACTCTGCCTCTTCTTCTGTAGTTACATATTATGCTGTAATCTTTTAATTTGACAAGGGCAAAAGTTGATATGATTACCAGAGGTACTTAAAGATCTTTAAAATTCCCATTGTGAAACAGCTGTTTACCAGTGTGCGTATTTCTGAAAATGTATTTGCTGCTCTTTAAAGGTTACTTATTTCAAATTCAAATTGATGGAAGGATCTTTTTCACTTTAATCCTAAATGCTTTACAAGAGTTACAGAGTATTTTAATTTGTTATAGTTGTTATACTGGCTTACCTAATTTATGTAAAATTGTTTTCTCTTTTGAAGTGTTTGATAAAGATTCATTTCAAGGATACAGTGTCCCACATACATTTATTACTACAGAAAAACTTTAAAAAAATTACACTGCTAGCAATAGAATCCATGAGAACACGTCAGGCTTAGAAATACTTTCAGATACTCTACTTGGCTCTTATTCATCTTAAAGAAATCACATATTTAGAGGAGAGAGGTATATTTGGCAAATTCTTGTACTCCATCTGGAACTAGCATATTTACCAATCAGTGCAAAAGAGAGTTCATCTGAACATGAGAGCTAGGGATTCCACTTAATTTGTCATCTGTGATTATCACTTGGAAGTCACTGAGTTTATTAAGGACAACTACTGTGTGATAAGGACAGTAGAGACACTATTAACCATGTCATTTAAATTGCTTGAGCTGGCATTGTGCCCAAGTCCTTCAGATCCGTATATCAACACACTTGTTGCTGGCAAGGACTCATTTAAGGGGGGAGACAAGGAACTCCCTCCAAACTGAGCATGCTGTACAGATTTCTACAATAATTCATGAGAATAATTCAGCATTACTCAGTCTTTGTATTTTCGATTCCTAGACAAGAAAACGACAAAACAATGACAAACAAGAGAAAGACTCTGTTCTTACTAAGGAAAAAAAGGGAGAAAGCATTTTTTCAATTTTCATTAAAAATTACTTGGATTTGCATTTTACAAGCATATTTTACTTGTAACTGCGATGCTGACAAACTAACAAAGACACCGCACTCAATCACTTGCTCTGCCAAATTTTATGATCCCATATCTCTCCCACTCTTGCCTCCTCCACAGGATCTCTTGCTTTCACTTCATTAAGCCTGTAGGAAGGAGAAAACCTCTGGTGGCTGGACACAGTTTATTTTCAAAACAAGTAAGAGTAACTTTATTTCACTTCTGACAAGAACCATGCCACAAAATAACCACACAACATTTGGTAAGGATGCAATTAAGAAGATATAAGGATAATTTTACCCCAAACTCATACCAAAACTAACATCTTTGTTGGAAACAACCTACATGTTAAGTTAGGCGTACTACTTCCACTGTAGAAAAGTCAAAACAGAAACTTTTTCATTTTACTCTTCCATCTGCTGTTTTCCTACGCTATGTCCTGATTAAGAAAAGAAAGCCTATCCCGTTTTCGGAAGGGAGGAATTCATTAGCTTAACAAGCATCTCAGTGTGTAAAAGCAGCTAATCTCTTTGCTAAAAAATCCTGTGCTTCCCAAGATGCATACCGCGCCCAGCAACAACTCTGCAGTCTCCTGTTTATCACCTCGCAGCGCGGGTGTGCTGGCTCTGCGGGCCTGAGCGGACACCCAGGTACTCACAGCACACGTGGGCACGGTATGAGCGCTGGGGAAGAGGCTCTCTTACCTTCCACGAGCTGTCCTTCGCCGTCTTCAAGTGAAGACCTGGAAACACAAATCCAAACCCCCTAAAGTAAGAGCACAACGAGCAGCCAGCCACACTTCTCTGCCGCGCCCCCCCTCCCCGGTCCCCACGCCCTCCAGACCACTTTCCCACCGCTTGCACTGCAAACAGCAACTTTCCCGTGGCATTTATTTTTTACTGGTGAGCCATAAAATCGCCTGCTTGTCCAATTAATGCAAGCATCATTATTTTCATTTACCTTTCACCATCTCCAGTGAAGGAAAGAAGGTGGGGGGAGGAGGGAACAGGAAAGCAAATGCATAAAAGAAGCTTCAGAAACATGAGTTTCAACTCATTTACGAGCCCAGATAAAGGTTAATAGTTAAACTCCTTCCTCTCCCTCCCACCCTCACAATTATTGATGCCCTTCAAGAAATGAAATATTTTTTGTTCTCATTTACCAGACGCTAGACAAACTGTCAACATCTCCACTTTATTTACGGGTTGAGCAAGAGCAGTTCCTCAAACATCAACATTTTTTACGTTAATCCTGGAGAGAATTCACTTCTCTAAAACTACAAAATTTGCCAACTTCTGTAGTATTTATTTTTAACGAACGAGAGCAAGAGCCTTGAGCTATCCTCCGCTGAGGAGGGGAAGGGGGAAAGTGCAGCTCCACTCTCCCAACTTTAAAGCGCTTTCCCCCTCCTTCCCACACCACTCAGCCCGATCACTCTCCATCCCACCACCCCTTTCCACCCCGAAAATTTCCCCTCCCGATCCCCCACCTGCTCCACGTCCAGTGGGATTTCAAGGGAGGAAACAAAATTTGCCAAGTGGTTCCTTTTGGACGACTTCTTCAACCCGTCTGGAGATTTAAACCTGAAAAACAAACACCTCTATTGAATGCAAACTAAGCTTTGGGGGTTGCCGAGTTAATTCCTCGGCAGACAGCTACTCTCAGTGTCTGGTTACACAAACATACCTACAGACAGGTTGGAGGGGAGTCCCTTAGAAACCAAGGAGAGGCGGGGGGAGGTAATAAAATCAAAATAGGCAGAAAGGTTGGAGTGAGGGATTCGGGGGTGCAGCGGGGTAAGTAGGCTGGAGAGAGGGATGATTCGCAGCTGGAGACAGGTTTAATACGCGGCAGTTACAGAGAGACTCAAAGCAAGGGCCAATGCGGCCAGGGTCTGAGACCTCAGAGATCTCGACTGGGGATGGGGGGAAGGGAGGGGGTGTCCCTTTGGGTGGCGATGATAACAAGTTTTTACAGACAACCTAAATAAAACAAAGGAAGGCACGAACCCGGCCGGCCGCGGAGGCTCGGGCGAGGAGCGGGCTGCTCCGGGGGCGGGCGGCTNCCTGCCCTGCCCGGCCCGGCCCTGCCCTGCCCGGCCTCCAGGGACGGGCGCGAGTGCGGCTGCGGAGGGAGATGCCGGCGGTGCGGGATGCGGGAAGGGGAGGGGAGGCGGCGCGGGGCGCCCCTGCCGCGGCGGGCGGGGAGGGGGCACCGCAGCCCTCGGGAATCATCCACACACACCCCCGCCTCCCGTTGCTCGCCCCCCGAGCGGCCGGGCTGCTTCCCGGCTGTCACATGGCTCCTGCCGCCACCCCCAAAAGGGTTTCGGGAGTCGCTTCACTTTCACTTTGGCCCCGCCAAGGGGCTCCCGGAGGCCGCGGCGCCTGACAGGAGCCCTGGCAGCGAGGGGCTCGCCCGCTGCCCCGCGCCTTCCCCGGCTCCCGAGGGGGATGAGGGGCAGAGCTCAGCCCCTTCCGCATCCCTTGCCAGGGTGCGGGGCCGCCCTTGGCCCCGTTGCAGCGGGGTGTTGTCACGAGCGGCTCTGCCCGTGTCAGCCTTCCTTTCGCGTTTTAAGTAGGAAAAAAAAAGAGAATAATAACAATATAGCCGGGTCCGTGGGAGATCCGGGCTGGGGAATTGGGTGCAGCACTGCAGCAGAGGGGTGTAGCAGGGGTTCTGGTAGGAGTGGGGTGTTTGAAGAGCCACAGACAAGGACACTTGCTCTGTTTCTGGTGGGACTGATACCATATGCGTCCTGCTCCCCCCAACCTGCCTGATCTCCCATGTCAGTCTATCTAAAGGGGTTGGTGAAAATCCCACTGGAGAGCCAGAGCCGTGCCTTGCTCCTTGAGCAATCTCCAGCATCTGGCATGGTGTCGTGGAGGCGCCTCTGTGGGGCCTTTTCATGCTTTCCACCAAAGCACTCTGCACCCACACCTACGGGCACAGACTGCTCAATACCCCACCTACAGCAAGTCCAGTGTCCCACAATGAACACCAGGGATGGATCTGGTCCAACAGCATTATTTTTGAGCTCAGAATAAATATTTCCAGGATGGGAGGCTTGTTCCATATAAGCATGTCATATGCTGTTGCATCCCTGCTTCATTTTGAAAGAGCAATTAAAAAGGAAAATGGAGTTACAACATCTGTCTTGCTGCCCTCTTCCACTGTAGGCACCCTGCTGTTATGGACATGGCCCTCTTGATGTGATTTTCCATGAATATCCCTGGTCTTAATGTTGATGCCGTTTAGGGGAGAGAGCCAGAAAAAAGCAGTAACCTCTCCAGAGAAGCTCTGTGAAATGCCCACCACCTGCCTGACACTTGTGGGCAGGTGGTCATTGGCCACGTAACGGGACTTGCTGCTCCCAGCCCAACGCTTCCCCAAAGACGCAGCAGCCCTGACCGCGCTAATTGTGGCTACACGTGCCCTGTGCAGGGGCAACCTTGTGCTCAGTGACTCAGCTGGCATTATGTCCTTGCTTTTATGTAAGCTCTTTCACTCTGGCCTTCTCTCAACAGTCATCAAACATGGCACAACAACACATGTTCACGATTCTTGATGAGCTGGCCTGTAACCTCCTTCACCCAAGCCCTTGTCACAAGCACAGCACCAATCCCTTGGTTTTCTTGGAGCTTGGCTGATGCTGGTGCCAACAATCAGGCTGCACACACTGTGAAACACCAGCACAGGCTCAGGCTTGGTTCCTCTGCACCTCAGTCTGCTCTCCCCAAATGTCTGACACGTTTTACTCAGCATGAACAAGCAAAATATAATTACAGTGGGGTTTGGTTTGGGGTTTTTATTTTCAGTGCACAACTAGATAAAAGATTGCCACACAGAATATACATTCCAATGACAGCAAAATCCCAGCACCACACATTTTTGTATTCTGTTGTGAGGTTTCTGGTTCTGAACTACAACTTGTTAGCTTTGAGATTCACTGTTAAATGGAGCAAAGAAGACCGTGACGTTCGTGTTTTTGTTTTTATTCTTTATTTTTTCTGTGTTTATTGTAAGGCAACAAGAAGCACTAATAAATCAGACTGTGAACAAATGCTCTCTCAAAACCCACCCACTTCTTGGCCTGTTATTCTGAGTATTTCCTAACTTGAAAATTATATTGCCATTTGAGACTATACCGTATTCCATAATATTCATTATCTTTCCTAATTTTTCAATTACAAGGCCAACCTTGACCCCTTTTATCCATGCTAACCATGAAGTCAAGAGCACTTGACAACAAGCTACTTCTAACTGGTAAAATATGGTGGAATCTGTCCCCAGTTACATAGTTCCACCCTCTCACCCTGTCTCCAGTGACAGCATGCTCACTCTCAGTAACAATGGCCTGAAGTTAAGAAAGAAAACATTTTACAGTAAGTGAAATACAGGGAAACAATAGCCTAATTTACCAAATAAGAATAGTGAGATATCATCCCTGAGAAGAGTCATGCATAATCCAGATAAAAGAGGAGAGAGTGAAGAGATGATCAGGCAGTCATTCAGGCCTATCTCCTGATGCTGCCCAAAGATTAAATCTGTCCTAACAAAGCAGAGCAAGGACCTGGAACAATGTTATCTTACCTCTCCTTTCCTTCCCCCCATCCCACTATTACATTTTTATCAAGCTCTTTTACCTTTGGATGCTTGGAAAACAAAAGGAAAAGGGCAGGAAATACAGAAAGTGAGAGGAAGGAACATTACTCTTTTTTTAATTTAAAAAGATGCACGAATTTATTTAGATGTTGTCACACTTTCATCACAGGACATATTAATTTAAATATGTACAATTAACGAACATCAGTTGTACTGACAAAAGGCTAGAATTAAAGGAATATCAAGTTAAGCTTCCATCAACTGTCCATAATGTTTTAAGAAAATTGAGTGACTTTGTTTCTTGGCCTTTTTTCAACATCAAAACAATGGTCTCAAACAAGTGAAACATATTTCTAAAATCAGCTGACTAAAAGGCTTTCTATCCTGAAAATTACGGAGAGGAGTGCTGCTCAGCAGAAAAAATATTTCAATAATCAATGGCAGAATAATCTGGGGCAACCAACCTGCATTTGCATGTCAAGGTATGCAGAAAACGTCTGCCAGGGTGCTGAGGTGTGAAGGGAGGAATGAGCAAACTCAAAGCTGTCCCTTTATATGTAGTTTTCACAATATTACAATTTACCAACGTTTGTAAGCAAAAAAACAGGAGGAAACGATAAATTAAAATATATACCTGGCACACATTTTTGTTTACAAACACTTGAAAACTCTGTTTGTGATTTAAGTAGTGCTGGGGTTATTTATGTTAATGGTATGCATGAGTCTAAATGGCATCCTGTTCTGAAAAAAGAGCTGAAGGAAAAGTGCTTTGGGGCAGTCTACACCCTTTTTTGTCCTTCGGCCATAGTGACAACTGAAATGGAGAAAATGTGACAAAAGTGTGGTGCTGTGTGAGGTGGGATGGCTGGATTAAATACTGTGTGGAATGATGGTGGTCTTCCACAATGGGAATTAGGAAGAGCTTTCTCTTCCTGAACTAGACAGACTTCCTGTAAGTTTGGGCAGGATATTGTGCTTTACCTTTTCTGTACAAGGTTAATAATATTTCTCTGTAAAGCAGCCCACTGTGTCTTAGTGATTGCAAGCATGGTTTTTTCAGGTTTGTGACCTGCTTCAGCAATCCCACATTGAAAGTATTTGATTCAAAGTGGCAGAGTGTGGTTAAGAAATTTCAGTCAGCAGAGGAATTGGTATTGAAGTTCAGTCTTTACTAAGGGAGAAATTACTGTTTTAGAGTTCTGGAAATTTGCTGCTTATTTTCCTTTTAAGCTTCAAGTAACTTGAATTTGAAGCTTAAATTCAGATGATGGTATTTTCTTTCAAGGTATGACCCCCCCTGCTCTTTTTTCCTCTTGCCTGGAAGAGATGGGTGTTTGAAAGGGCAAAGAAATATTGCAGGTCTGTAAGGAGAGTTGATGAGTATCAGTGGTTGCTCTCGGGTTTATTTAATTTGAGATTTTAAAAAATGTTGAATCACTGTATTTGTCCAGAGTACTTAGAAGACTGGATATGCAAGCACTATCTGATAGTGTGCAAGCTGCCCAGATGTGGTAAATTAAAATTATTCTTGCCAAATATTAAAGAACAAAAATAAGGGAGGAACTTTTCTCTTTGTAGTTTTAAAGAAATTTTACATTTCATGCTGGCACTCTTTTCTAGTTCCACTAAACCCAAATTCAAGTCCCAAAATTAGTGTGCTAATATAAAGATTTCCTGTAATGATTACTTGAACTGGAAGGGAAAGTCAAACTTACTCTGCCACATGTGAAGACCCAGACAAATGTTCATGATTATTATTTGGAATAGGGTAAGAGGTAATAGTTTATACATTCCACATTATTATTTAGGCAGTGAGTTTAATATTTTCAAAAGTTCCATTTTCCAGTCTCATCTTCAAAAATCTGGAGGTTTGATATTTTTCTGACACTAAAATGAGATCTGCTAATTCACATAGGTGCCATAATAACATAAGAAAAAGGGTAGAACTTTATTTGATTTGTTCTACCTAATATTTTAGTGTCATATTCAGTACTTCTAGCCTGTGAATTCTGTTCCAGACTGGCTGCTAGTGTGCCAGACTAAAAGCTGTCCAGGAAAGAAAGCTGCCTCCAGGAGAGATTTAAAAACATGGTAATGGTCATACTAGCTCAATCCAAGGTGTATTCAGTCTCAAATTATGACTACTAGTGGCTACTTCTGGGGAAGTAAAAAGCCAAAAATGCCAAAAATAACATTTCTAGATTAATCGTGTTTCTTCCTAAACATTCGGTTTCTTAGGCTTAGAGATGAAGATTTTTTTTTTCTTCCAAATGTGATAATATAAAAATAATATTATTTTCATTTGGAGTATAACTCTCCATGTCCACCTATATTTTTTCTTTTAATTCCATCATGACCTTGCTTTTAATGGCATCTGATGACAGTGTTCCACAAGTTAACTCTCCCTTGTGCAGAAAATTCCTAAGATCTCTTTTCCATTTCCTCTTGTCTTGTTTATGTATTACTCATACAAGTCATGAGGGCCAAGAAGTTCCTAATCTATCTTCTATTACACCCATTTCATTTTACACATCTGTGTTATTCATCTTACCCTCTGACTATCCCATACTCCCCAAAGCAGCCAGGGGTCTTTCCAAATATCTGCGTTGTGTAGATCACTGACAATTCATGGTGCTTTTCCCTGAGCCATTATATTTTGCTCTTTTCTTTCTGAGATCCTATTTCTGGCAGGGGCTTCCCACTGATCTACACGATGACAAAGCTTATGTAAATCTTTCTCCCACGCCTGCCTCCCCTTTCCATTGCTATCCAATATTTAATTAGCTTCCTTTACTGTCGCTGCCCTTTGACCAGAGGTTTTCACTGTATTATCCACAGTGATGTCCAGATTTCCATCCTGAGTCACTAGAACAAATTGAGAAGCAAATAAGTGAATGTGTTGTTCAAATCTTATGTCTGTTGTTTAACATTTCCCAAGCTGTTATCCATTCTCGTGGCTGCCCTGGGCCTCTTTGAAATTCCTCTCAGTCTGTCAAGCTTTGGCCAAAGTAACCACTTGCACTGGTTAAGATGGACACCACTTAGTTGAGTTGTACTTATCCTCCTTTTGCCTGCCAGACTGTGGGCAGGCTGGGGTTACTCAGCTGAGTTTAGGAAAGAAAGTGAAGGAGAGCTGGATACTTGGGCCATCTTTGTGTCAAAGGGCTGAACTTTCATCTCCTGATTATGTTCTTCCTCGTTAAAGGAAGGCCTCTCATGCCTCCTTTGTGGAATGGGATTGTAGAAGCAGTGCTTTTGCAGCCTTTTGTGCTGTTTGTTTGAATCTGCTTATCAGCAGATAGACCATGGCTGTTGGAAACAATACTTTTTCTAGCAGAGGGCACTCCAAAGCAGGATCTTTTACTTGTTCAAAAATGGCCTTAAATATCAGATATACTAGAAGCGATTAAACAACTCTTTTCCCCTTCTCTGGATTTATCTACTACAGGCACAGGAGAGAGCCCCTTCCCTCTGGATTAGTGTTAAAGTGAGAGACATGGTTAAAAGGCTAATAAAAAATCAAGGAGTCATAAATACTAAGTGATTTTTAAGTAAATATATGTGGGTTGGTTTTTTTTTCCTTCCAAAGGAATGCTCAGCTGTTAGTGTTACGTTTGACAGCTTGTAAAAAGGTGAGTTTTTGCTGAAGAGCAAGAACAGGTTGAAGAGAGACAAAGGCATGTTCTGAGATAAAGAAACCGAGAAGTATCTGCTCCACAGATTGAAGGTGTTGCATTACTCTGTGCAATGTCCAGAGAGGGAGAAATCTGCACAGCAAAATGGTCATAAAATACATTTTTGCAAAGAAGACAGGAAATGTTTCTGTCAAAAAAACCCACCCCAAACCACAACCAAAAACAACCCCAAAAACCAAATAAAAAACCCACCAGTCCCTCTGGTGCAGTTTTCCCATCTGGAGAAACAAAGTGCAACAGGTCTCTCCCCCCTCTCCAACTACACGTCTCAAAACAAGCCCGGTGCCTTGTGGCAGCAGTTTGAGAGCCGGAGCAGGGCACTGTGCCCTGGGCCCCTCTGCACCGAGGCTGTGGGACAGGCTACCAGCCCTGCACGTGCTGGGACAGCTATGGCATCTCAGCAGAGACAGGGCAATCAAGTAGAGCAGCACCGAGCTTGCTGTAAGATCATGGCTCATTTTAAGTTTGTAACTCAGAGGTCACTGCGTTACCTCTGAGAAAAAACACTTGCTGTCTCATTCTTCCCTCAGGGTTTATTGCCAGCGTGATTATATTTTCAGGAGTGACAGGGAGGCCCTGAGCTATAAATCTAAGGGAGATAGAGAGTGAGCTGATTATCAGACACCTCCTTCCCCACTCCAAAGTCAATAACCCCAGCATCTCACAAGGTTACTTTCTGGAGGAAAACAATCTCTCAGCCAAGCTCTGTCTGTTTGCATCTGCTGAATGGTATTCAGCCTGTCTTCTCAACAGCTGGGAAATCAATAGCTTGCCAACCATCCCAGAGCCCCAACAACACAATCTTTTTTGTGCTAGTGAGGAGGAGGCTCAGGTGGCACCAGGATTAGGTGAATTGGGTTTGAAAAGTGATTTAGGAGGAAAGTAAATGCTTGCTTGAAGGAAGGTCTTTGTTCCCCACTCCCCAAATCCAGCACTTATATCTCTTCCCCCTGGAAGCATGGGGGCCCTTTTCTTTGAACCCCCACAAATAATTCTGTGGTGTTTTAATGACCAGGTAGCCACTAGAGACTGTGCAAAACGTTTGAATTTAGGACAATCCAAAGAAGACATCAGCAGCCTCCCGGAATCTCTTTTTCACCCTCAGGAGTAAGTTTATTTACAGAAACTTAGTTTTGCTTTACCCTAATGGCAAGTGGTAAACTCAGCCCATAATAAGCAGTCATTTATTTAGCTTCTGAGAAGCTACTTGCAGATGGGAATCAGTTTTTACGAACCGTGTATGAAGGGGCACGTTTGAAGCAGCCCCGGCGAGTGGCTCTCAGCGCTGCGGAGCCGGTGAGGAGCGTCAGGCTCGGCTCGGCTCGGTCACCTCCCGCCCCTCCCGCCTCCGCCGCGACGCCGAGGAACGAGTTAACTCCTGGCAGCGAACATAAACCCCGTGCCGAGGGACTTCGTGTTCTATCGTAAATTCTCGTGCTTTACAACGCACTTTAAAGGGACTTTTTTTCCTTTCACATAAATCCCCGGGAAAGGGGAAAAAAAAAAAGAGAAGATGCCCGTTTTCCTTCCCGACACCCGCCCGAGCGTGTTTCCCGAGCATCAGGGCTCGTCCCGCCGGTGACTGATTCACCCCTCAGGAACCACTCAGCAGTTCCCCGTTTGCGGTGCGCGCTGCAGAGCGGTCAAAGCCCAAGGCCGTGCCGGTAATCCCGCCGGCGGCTGGTACAAGGGGAAGGAAAAATAGCCTCCCATCCGGCTGGGCGGGGGCAAAANCGGGCCCGCGCGGAGCAAACACGGGCGGGTCTGCGCCACCCGCCCCTCGGCAGTACCGAGAAAAGTACATTATCCCTAGCGAGTGCTCTTTTGCTTCTTGTTTTTAACTCCCTTTCCCCCCTCCCTCTTTTATTTTTAATTTTTAATTTTCTTAACGCATACCCAAAGTGCTCCGATGACGAGTGCGGTTTAAATTTGAGGTTTGCCGTAGTTCTGGCACTATCAAACCACGTTCATTTTCACATCCTTCCCAAAATTTTTGCTACGGTTCCCTCGCTGCAGTTTGCGTAAACAGCGTTAGTGTGTAACTGTCGGGAAACATAAATACACGGAAATAAATAATAGCGTGGAAATCGGAATGAA